>JAPKID020000723.1:0-16793 GCA_026931265.2 Tropidonophis doriae | reverse complement strand
TAATAAAACTTTTTTACAAAAAAAAATTTTAGCAGCTTGGTGATGTGAGATTTTTATCAAGTAAGCAGTAAGTACAAAATAAAGGTAAGTAGATTACATTAAGAAAAATAAAACAATGTTCCTTAATTTTGAATTTCTTTTGCATTTTGGAAGCTACTATTGTCAGGACTAAGACATCTTTTGTGTTGGTGTTAGTGTTGAGTGGAATTGCAGTACCACAATGCACAATTGGGGTTCCTCCTGTACTCATGATTCCTGTTCAATGATCAAGTACCAGTTGTGGCTAGGATGACCTTTGTGCAGTCCTGTATTGTTTATCATTGCACCTGTTCCTGGATCAGACATTTCAGTCATTGAAGGATCTAGTCACTTCCAGATTGAACTACTGCGATGTGTTCTAAATGGGGCAGCCCTTGAAGAGGCTCCAGAAGCTTCAGCTGGGGAATAATGTGTGATGTTGGCAATTATGACTACTAGAACAGTGGCTGCTAAATCTCTGCTCCACCATCTGCATTGGTTGACAGTTTGCTTCTGGGCCTAATTCAAGGTGCTGTTTTTAAACTTAAAATCACTTCATGGCATAAGAACGGGGTATCTGAGGGACCTTTCCCTGGTTATGTCAGCATGCCCAATTAAATCAGAGAAGACATCAGCTACATTTAATAGACCCAGGAGATCTGCTTTCTATATCACAGCACCCACCTTATATAACATTCTTCTCCTGGAATTAGGTTAATTCCATCTGGAAGCTAATTAGCTACAACCTGGAAGTTCCTCAAGACATGGTTATATGATCAAGCTTAAGGCTTCCAGGAAACCAGAAATATACTTAGATGACTTCAATTTTGAGATGGCCATTTTTATCCTCTTTTCACCTAAGGGTTTGTATATTTGTTTTATGCTATTTATTTATTAAGGTAGATATTTTTATATTTTCATATCTATAGTTTTTATATCTGTGGTTTATACTAGGCTAAACATATAGGTTTCTCTGAGTGCAAATGGGTGCACTTGCTGGTAACTATACTCAAAACTGCAGATTAAATTAACAAGTTGGAATTTCAGGACATCTGAAGGTGACCGTAGACATTTTTTCCACACAAAATTCAATCTTCAATAAAGAGTCTCTATTTAAAATATTGCAAAATAGCTAGTATAAATATAAATGGTTCTGAACTAAGAGATTACGAAGCAAAGAACTTATGCTTTAGAATCACATCCATTTGTACTTTTATCCATTTATTCTATTTCTTCTTGACATAAACCATATAACAGAGGATGAATGGCTAGATATTATATTGTCTTGTAATGGTTTAGATTTTTATGAATTATAAATTAGAACTGTGCAAAGCTTCAAAGGAGTGTTTTACTCCAGTGAAACTTTGTGAAAACTTTTGAGGTTGCTTCATAAAAGAGTACTCACGTACTTCTAACAATAAAGCAGCATTGTTTCTTCATTTTAATGACTCCTATGACATTTGTAATAGCCAGAAGAAACTTCTACATATGAGCAACAGATGCTAGTGGAACTCACACAGGGGCTTCAAAACTTCATAAAGTATTTCATGGAGGAGAAACACAGCACCTCATAAGACTTTCACAGCTTGAAGCACAGCTTGAAGGCAAAGCCAGACCCTTTCACATAAGCTTAAAAGTATATGTTCCCTATCTAGCCACATTCCTGTAAATGTACTATCCCATTGTAATGTATATTTTCTATTCATTCTGATAGAGTGAATTTGGTTCAATTGAGGAACTAAAACAAGTCTTAGAAGGACTTCTTTCAAGACAGTGTAAATTACTTTATTTTATTTTGTAAGATAAATTTTGTAAGAGCTTCATTTATGATTTACCAGAAACATTAAACAAAAAAACCCACAAAACAAAAATAGCCCTGATGTTAAAAATAAAACAAAAGTTTCAGAGCATGTGCTATAAGATAATATTTGTTCATTAAATTCCTATAGCCATTGATCTCACATCTGTGATTCTGAGTAGCATACATGGTTTTAAAAAGTAGAAATGATCAAAACAGTTAAAACTATTAAAATCAATTAGAACAATTAAAACTATCAAACAATTAAAACTATAAATATAAAAAAAACACAAATACATTCGGAATCCTACATATATTATACAACCATTTTGCATGCTCTCTATTTCCATGGGATTCACAATTTCACTGAAAGAACCAAGTTTGAAGGGACTTCTGGAGTGTCAATAAGATTGGGGTCAATTTCACCTCAGAGGAAATGATGTTTCAAAGAGCATGTGTCAAAGAAAAAGCTTTACTCCTGGTTTACATCAGATAGAACTCCGTAGAGGATGGAACCCATGAAATGCCCCTCCTCTCAACCCTGATGGGATGGGGTGGGATGGGACGGGATGGGATAACCAAGGAAAGCTGGACTATCAAATAACTTAGTTTTGTATGGCTTTAAAAGTTGTAACTGTACTTTGAATTGAAGCCATAAACTGACTGGTAACCAATACAACTCATGCAATAGAGATATAATGTATGCAGCCCTAAGATATGTGAGTAAATAATTTAATGATCTGAATGTCAACTCTGAAGCTGACCTGGCTGAAGCCATCTTTTCCTGCCTCGTAGTTGCCATGAGATTTGAAATCAGACAACTGATAACTGTGTTGCTATTTTTACAACTGCAGTGATTTGTTTAACAACTGCAGCAATAAAGTGGACAAAAGTCACATAACAATTGCATCACTTAGCAACAGAAATGTTGGGCTTAATATGTCATAAGTTGAGAACTACCTTTAAACACTGATATTTTTCCCTTCATAAGATTCTGGCACTGCTGGGTCCCCAAAACGAAATAGAAGTGTGTCTTTACAAGTAAAGTCTGAAGGTATTATATACTGTATATTTTATTTTGTCTGTGAACTTTTTCATCCTCCTTACCTCAATTTTTGTAGATAAGTTATGAACATAATTCCACATGTTTCTTGAGCCTGATAACTACTTAGCTGCTGAGATGCTGAAAGAAAGCTTATCAAAATTATTCACATTTCTTGTCTTGACAATGCTTTCTTGACAGGTATAAGTTATCATCTATGTTATTACAGCTGTAGCATCTTAGAATGACCTTCTCACTAATCTTCGATAGGAATCTGTTATTTAGTTGAGCTATTTAGTTATTTAGATTTTTTTTCTTTTGGAGGCCAACTTTTATCCTTGAACTGCAGAAAAACAACTTTTGAACTTGTTCGTTCTCTACAACAAATGGCCTGATCAGCAGGATCAGCTAGTTAAGCAAAGTATCTAATAAATTTTAATATTACTGCATATTTGTTTTATTATTAATAATCTTTCTTCTACTCAAAACAATAAAAAGAGCTGGAGAAGTAGCCATCCATGCTTCATCTTTATGTTACTTAAAGCAGCAGTTTGAATTTTGGTTAAACCGCTCTTAAACTTTTGTTGTTATCATTGCTGTTGCTGTTGTTGTTTTGCTTTGCTTTTTGTTTTTGGCATAGCCTTAATGAGAACAGATTCAACATTTTGTCCAAGTATTTTCTCTAAGACACATTTAGCCTCCAAGATTCTCTCTCACTAAATGCTTGGTGTTGTCTGACTAATTGATTTCGGCTAATGGTCCAGTGGCTTGTTTTGTAGTTTCTCCTTGGTTAAATGAAGGAGTGAAGCCCTAGAGCATCAGGTCATCTCCACAATGGGAAAGTGTAAAAGTAACCATGCATTTCAGATTCAGCTGTCTGGAAAGGACAATTAATTCTCAAGGAAAAGAGTTTTAAGAAACTTTAAATGCCGACTTTAACCCTCAATAGGTACCTATACTTTAAAATGGTAGAATATATGAAGTACACCATCGATAAAAGAGAACATTTGTAACTCAGAGTTAAAATGTGGAGTCCTTGGTTCTTTCTGAGCTTGGTTGTTTTCTTGCAGACATTACGAAACAAGGTAGCACATCAATGTTAATAGGGATTTGTTCTCATTTTATACACTAGTAGTTTTACCCTGTCAGTGTTGGTAGGCATCATCTTAGTCATTCCTTGATTGGACAGTTGTGCTAAATGTTTTTCAAAGAAAATACTTAGACACAGTGCTGAATCTGTTCTTATTAAGGTTATGTCAAAAGCAAAAACACCTCTGGAGGTTTTTAAGAAGAGATTGGACAGGCGTTTGTCGACAATATTATAGGATCTCCTGCTTGAACAGAGGGTTGGAGTAGAAGACCACCAAGGTCCCTTCCAATTCTGTTCTTCTGTATTTTGTATGTCTTCAGGGTGTTGGCTGGTGTTCATGGATTCCCCCTGCTAGTTTTATTTCTATTTATCCTACATAATGGTTGTCTTTACACTGTATGCTGTAGATCAGCAATCACCAACTAGTAGTCCATGGATCACTGGTGGCCATGAGAAAAATATGTGCATTTTTATATTGCACTAAATACTATATATCATTTAAAAATTCATGTTAGTGGTCTGTGAATTTAAAAATGTAAATTTAGTGGTCCCTGAGGTCCAAAAGTTTGGTGAGTGGTTGTAATAGTCTGTTGGTGGTTTGTGAGATGTTTTTGATATATGGTAGTGTTATCATTTTCATAGGTAGTTTGGCAATGAAACATCTGCAAGAAAACAACCAAGCTCAGAGAGCACCAAGGACTCTGAAATACAGTATATCAAATCCATTTAAAATATTATTTAACTGTTTATTTAATCTGTGCACTGGAGATACCAAACATATGACCTCAATGCTGTCTCTGGTCTCTTCAGAGCGCATCCAAAAATTTATGATGTATTATAATTTTTTATTGTAAAAGAGGGAGTACATTATTATATATTATACATGGAAAATAATTGTATTAGCTATAATTCATTAGTTTTAATTCTCACTAAATGAAATGTGAATTAGACTCATGGAGTTCATAGAATTCAATCTTCTGCACAGTGTAAGAATCTCAATTAAGGATCCCAGACAAATGACTCTTTAGCTCTGTTGGAAGATATCAAATAAAGGGGAACCCATGATCACTCTGGGTAATTAGTTAACTGTTGAGACATTTTTTTAACATCTGCCTTCCTATAATTTAAATTCATTATTCTGTTTCCTGCAATCCAAAGCAAGAAAAATAGGTTTATACTTTTTCTCCATATCATGTATTTTCAGGTATTTGAAGAATGCTATAATATTCCCCATAACTTTTATTTTTAAAAAAGTAAACATACAATATCTAGCTCTTTCAATTGCTCATTGTAGGACTCAGGTTTTAGTCTCCTGATTATTTTTGTTGCAATTATTTGAACCTATTGTAATTTTATGAATCCTTCTTAAAATATAGAACTGAAAATGAACACAGTACTGAAAGTGGGGTCTGATTTAAAAATAGAGTGGAACAATTGCTATATGTTATATTGATGAAGTATATTGCTATTTGTCTTTGCTTATTTGTTTTTTCAGACATTAGATGTCAGGCAAGTAAAATTACCAAGTCAAGTGTCTCTTACCTTTTTACATTAAATGTACATTTAATTTATATCTCCTATTTGATGTTTGTTCCTCAATTGCTAACTTTGCCCTTGTCACTGTTAAATTTCATTCGCTGACTTTCATTCCATGTTTCCATTCCACTGAGATTGTTTTGAATTTTATTTTTGCTTTTCACAGTTTTGGTTGTCTCTATTTTATATTGTCTGTAAAATTGTTAAATGCTTCCTCAGCTTCTTCTTCCAAATCATTAATGAAAATATGCAAAGTAGGGGAACTAGGACTAGTCCTTGCAGCATCCCACTTGATGCAACTCTTCAGTGCAATGAGTAGCCATTGATTATCACTCTTCCAGTATGATTTTTGAGCCAACTGTGCACCCACTTAATCAAGCCCTCAATTAAATAGTTTGCTAAATAGCAGGTCATGAGCTTTTTAGTCAGATGCCTTTCTGAAATCAAGATACATGATGTCTTCAGCATTCCAGTTGTTCATGAAAGAAATGGACTGGTGATAACATTAAATAAGAATCATGTGACAAATTTATTCTTAACAATCTATGCTAAAATTGGTCATTGCGCCATTGGTTTGTATTATTCGTAAGCAGCATAGAGTCACTTTTAGACATGATGAGCAACATGCAAGTCTAATAAATGAATTGTGTAGGGTTTTACATACAAATCTTTATTATTCATTCTGTAATGTTCCCAGGTATTGGTGTTAGACAGACTTTGTGAGCTGCTTCTCTTTCTCTTTCTATTGGTTACAACAATCTTAGATTCCCTATGTCTGCTTATTTTTTCTTGATTAGATGATTGGGTCTTCATGGGGTTCTATTTTCAAAACTGACAACAAAGTCCTGTATGTCTACTCAAAAATAAATTGTTCATTACCATTAACTCCTTGATGGGTGCAGCCTTAAAACAGTGACATTCTGTAGTTTTTACTCTAGCATTTTAATTCCTTTATATAGAATGAAATGGAGTAACAAACAAACATTTGTTGCAACCTTATTTTAGAATTGTTATCTTGTCTCCTCATTCAGTTGCTCCTTTCCTAAAGGGGCTTACAAAAGATAAAGAAAGGAAGAAGAAAAGAAATTAAATTGTTGAGTGGGAAAAATAGAAAAATAACACAGAACTTTCCTGAAGTGAAGCATCTGAAAGCTGTAAAATAAGATAGGATGTGGAAGGGACAAATGGGGCCTGACAAGCTTATCTAAGACTGAATACAGAGTGGACTTTTAGAAGATTTTGCTATTACTTAGTACAATGGAACAGATCAAGATTCTTATCAGCTTTGCCACATAGCTACACTATATCAAGTGGTGAGGAGCTGGAAGATAGTTACTTTCTATAATGTATATTTAAAATCATATGTAGGATAAAACTCAGTGCCCAAAAACAATATAGACAAATTTGTTTAACCTATTTATTTTTATCTTGGAAGAAAAGTGAACCTAAATTAGCATATAACCTGCTGAACTACTTATAGCAAGAGTAGGTAAAATGTCTTCTGTTGAAGGCCACTTTTCCTCAGGAATAATTTGATGGGACCCACCTAGTATTCAGGATTAAAATAAGCAGAGTAAAGCAAAAGGAGAAATTATTGTTTTATATGAAATCAGTCTGATGGCTACATATTGCCCCTGAGTTACTTGTACTACAAAACTTTAATCCCTATGCTTTGAATTCTGGGAAAGTTCATGACTTCATTACCCCCATGACAATCATAGGATTATCCCAATTAAATATCTGATCTGAGACACAAAAGAAGACTCATTTACAGCCTGGCCTTTACTTTGGAGTAGATAATGTATGTTCTGGATATAGAAGATATTAGACTGACTCCTTTGTTGTGTCAGATTATGTCCTGATCCTGACTACATTTGTTACTGCTATTACCTCCTTCCCCAGTTTGGAACAACCTATTAGGAAAGTCCAGAGTGCAGGAACCTATTAGAAAAGCATTAAATGATTTCGGAAGGCTGCTTGGAAAGTTTCCCAATGATCCTGACAGGCAGCTTATTTAGCATCTAGCTGGAATTGGGAAGCAGCAGGTTGCTTGACATAATAACTCTCATACATTTTCCTACTATTAGCCAAAGTTAAGGGCATTGTCTGGTTTACTGAGGACTGTTAGCAGAAGCAGCACAAATGGCCCCTGGAGCATTGGTGAAGATAGACAAAATGTGAGTCTGATTAAGCACAGTATGAGTTCATATTAAAGCTTCTACTGCTAATGACGAACTAGGAACTGCAGTTGGTCCAAACTCCAGCAACCTATGCAATGGCAAAGCAGAGTGATTACTGCCATATGACATTTGTTTGCCAGTAACCACATTGATTGCCAGTAGGTTTCTAAATGCAACTGAAAATGCTGGTCTTAACCTGTAAATACTATAAAACTTGGTACCTGACTATGTTCAAGACTTCCTCCATTTAGAAAGCGTGTCCAAATAGTCTCTACTAAAAACAAATCTAAGTCTAACTCAGAGATTGGGTTTATATATCCTATTAAATCATTGTTTCAAATAATGGGTCATAGAATAAGCGTAAGATTTTCACATTGTATTAAGCCATGAATTATGATTTAGACACTCCAGTGACTGGACTTTAACTCAAAAGTAAGCAAGCTACATTTTTCCTTAGTCTAATGTGTAACCCAAGAAAATGTACAGTACTGCACAATTAGTTTCTTAACATTGTATAATATAAAGATGGCAGCATAGTTTCAAATGAATCTACTGAATTTTTAAAAGAGAATGAGAATACATGAAGGCTTTTAAAATTTACTTGAAATTATGTATCATTCTAGCTTTCCTTATTTTCCTTACTTTCTTTGAAAGTTAATTATTGCATCTGTCACACAATAATTCTACTGTAGTCCTGATACAAACTCTCTCTAGTCTATTTTCATAATTCATTTAATTGTGCTGCATCTCTGAGAATTCTTCACAACTGGAAGAATAGATGAATTAAGAGAATTGTGTACATCTCATTAAAGTTCCTTAATATGAACCATTCATCTACATACTTTAGCTTTTATTGTGTGTCAGGTTATGGCTACAGCTACATATTTGGCTAAATGTTAAATCTAAACATGAAGTTAAAGTTGCAAGTATCTACTTCAACATTCAGCTAATTGAATTCAGGTGCCAAATACTATACTGTACTGGAGGATAAGACCAAGATCAAATTGGAGTTATGATGAGCCAGCTCTCTTGCTCACTGGTCATGTATTCCTGCAGAAATCCAAACTAAACAGTTTGAATTCATTTTGTTTATAAGGAACAAAAAAGAATTTTTATTTTCTATTGTCATACAGTGTTTGGTAGAAAAATAAGCAGTATCACTATCAGATGCTACCCTAGACCTGGAAGAGGGACTTTTAACAGATTAACAGAGTTCGAAGAGACCTTATAGGTCATCTAGTCCAAAGCCCCCTTCACTGCTCAAGCAGAAGACCCTACACCATTTCTGACAAATGGCAGTCCATTTCTTGAAATTCTCAAGCGATGAAGTTCCCACCACTTCCAAATGCAAGCTGTTCCATTGGTTGATTGTTCTCATTATCAGAAAGTTCCTTCTTATTTCTAGGTTGAATCTCTCCTTGGTCAGTTTTCATCCATTATTCATTGTCTGGCTGCCAAAGTGCTTTGGAAAATAGCTTGACCCTCTCCTCTCTGTGGCAGTCCTTCAAATATTGTAGCACTGCTATCATATCTTCGCTGGTCCTTCTCTTCACTAAACTAGCCATGCCCAGTTCCTATAACCGTTCTTCATATGTTTTCGTTTCCAGTCCTTTAATCATCCTGGTTGCTTTCCTCTGCACTTTTTCTAGAGTTTCAATATCTTTTTTTTTATAGTATAGTGACCAAAATGCAGTAGTCTAGGTGTGGCCTTACTAAGGCTTTATAGAGTGGTATTAGTACCTCACTTGATCTTGATTGTATCCCTCTGTTCATGCAATTTAGGATTGCATTGGCTTTTTTGACTGCCGCTACACACTGCTGGTTCGTATTTAGCTGGTTGTCCATTAAGACCATCTTCAAAGCGGTCCATGGCTCGGGGCCTGGTTATATGTGAGACCGTCTCCTGCCCTACACATCCCTTCGACCAATCCGCTCCCATAGGGAGGGCCTTCTCAGGGTGCCGTCGGCTGGGCAATGCCGGTTGGCTACACCCAGGGGAAGGGCCTTCTCTGTGGCGGGGCCTACCCTCTGGAACGACTTGCCCCCCGAATTACGTACCATCTCCGCCTCTTCCGCCAGTGTCTGAAAACGCACCTTTTCCAACAAGCCGGCCTACCATAACCTACTGTTCTGACTGTTTTAGGTAGTTTTAATGTGGGGGGATTTAATATGATTTTAGCACAGGGCACGAATTTAATAGTTTTTTAAAATTTTATATTTTATGATATTTGTATTGTTTTTAAATTTTCTTGTGCGCCGCCCTGGGTCCTTTTGGAGAAGGTGCGGTGTATAAGTTTGAATAAAGTAAAGTAAACATGACTGCCAAGCCACGCCCACAAAATAGGCCATACCTACAAAGTAGGTTCTAAAAAATTTGAAATCCACTACTGGCCTTGAGGTTGGATGCTTTGTGTAACCCAAAAGCAGTATTGACAAAAGTAAGGGGGAATTCTGGATCTATTCTGAATCTATAAATATGACGAGAAGCCTTGATTTACCTTAACGGCAACCTCTGCCTAATTTACTCCAATGCATTGTAATTACGCAGAAAATCTTGACATTGCTATTTATATTGGGATCCAAAATAACTTTTAAAAATATTTAAATACTTTTAAATGTGCCACTTTTCGAGCCCAAGTGTGATGCTTCAACCAATGTTGTGTTCCCTTATGTTCTTAATACAACAATGATATCCATACCTAGAATTGCCATTTGACTTGTTTCAAAATTCTTTCTCTTGTACAGTATTTCCCATCTTGCGTATAAAACATTTTATATTCCTTTAATTAATATTAACTAGCCAAAGAACACATTATTATTCTAAACCTGCTTTAGTTTCTGAGCATATAGTAGTAAAAGGCAGGTAAGATATAAAATCCTCTTCTGATATCTAAACAATTTTCAAGTTAAGGTCCATAGAATTCAGATTATGACCTCATTACAACATATTGAGCAAAGTTGTCTAATCTGCATAGCAAAAATCGCTGTACTGCAACTAATGTGGCATACCAGTACTTTCTCTTCATGAAAACAAATGCATGGCAGATTATAAGGTTCTGAAAACAACTAATAACAAATTTTATACATCAGAGCTAAACTCAGTAAATAAGTATTAAAAATCAAAACATCACCAGAGATCTCACCTAGAACTTTATACATATCATGTAAAACATGTGTGTTGCTTAGAGCTGCTTCACCCAGGCACTTTAAATTCAACCCACAAAAAATTAATGCACTTCCATTTGAGATTGGTGATCTTTATTTCTAGGTAGTATCCTAACAACCATATTATTTCCAGGTCAGTTTAAACACTGTCTTATTTGCATAGCAGTAATTGAAGTGAAATTTTCTAATTCAAAAGTCACCAAGGCCTTAAACAGTAATATAATTATTAGGACCTAAAAACATGTTATCTACTTTAATTATTAGGGTGGAAATTATTAAGACATTTTAAAAAAGAAATTAGCAATGTATTGAGTTCAAAACTCTACATCATTCACTATTTCATTCATTCATATCTGTTTTTAATATTGTAATATTGGATATACAAGTTTCTATATTCTTTAGGCATGATTAGGGATGAGGAACGCTCTACCCTTCACCTGTGGATCTGATAGCTGGCGCTGTTAGAAGTCATTCAGCAACAACTGGAAAACTGCACTTCCCTCCCCTGCTGATGCCAACGCATGGCAACTTAACAGAAAGAGTCAATGGGGGTGAAATGAGACTTTCAAAGTAATTATACAGTCCATTATCAAAATTTCCTCTAATTACTAAATCTGCAATACTGTGGCTGAGTATTTTGATTGGCTAAAATGAATCACTCAAAAGGGTTTTTTTTTGTTTGGGTTTGGGAAATACATATTTATATACAACCATGTAAAGAAATTTATAAGAGGTATTATGCAGCAAGTGCATTTGGAAATATGATCATATGATAAAAATTATGTATAAAAAGACAATCCTATATCTATATCAGTGGTAGTCAACCTGGTCCCTACCACCCACTAGTGGGCGTTCCAGCTTTCATGGTGGGCGGTAATGGGGTTTTGTCATATACTGAAGCACTTTCCTTTTTAAAATTTGACTTCCCTACTTTATAAATCACCATTATTATGGAACCGGTGGGAGGTTAGAAAATTTTACTACTAACAGAGATAAAAAAGTGGGTGGTATGTATAAAAAGATTGACGACCCCTGATCTACATGAATGACATGATATTTCACAACACAATTGCCTTTATTTATATAGCTGAGAGGCATTTCTCCCTAATGTGAATGCAATATCTAAACCAAATACACTTTCAATACAACATCTGTAAAGACTGTTTGCATCTTTATGCTGCAAATTCCTGTCACCTGTTTAGAAAGTCTAAATCTCTGGTATACATCTTGCAAAGAGGAACCCAGGAAAAAGGACTCTTACAAAAAGAAAGCCAATGCAGAGTGACAGTGCAAAATTGTAAGGCTGGGGCTGCACTGAATATATCTATAGATATATTCACAGAATATATCCATAGATATATTCCTAATACTCAATAAGAGGATATACTCAATAATTCTTTGTACAGTGTAAAAATGGTCCTGATGTTTATAACACCCCATTAAGATTTATGTATATTAACCAATGTAGGGCAATAGTGAGATAATCCTGTATTGTAAGAGTATATGTGCTCTCACCTGTTTACATGCCAGTAAACACACACACAATATTTTGCTGAATATTTCTTAGAATTTAATATTCTTTAAGATCCTAAAACAGTGATGGCGAACCTTTTTCGCCTTGATCCCAAAAGTACAAACATGCCCACCCCCCATAACAATGACCCCCTGCGTCGTGCCCCCTACACATGTGCACGTGATCCTCCCACTGCCCTGCACATGGCTTTCTAGGAACCTGGGGAGGACGAAAACAGCCTTTCCCGCCCCCCAAGTTTGCGAGTTGGGCCGTTTTTCACCCTCCAGAGGCTTCAGGAGGCTTCCCTAAAGCCTCTGGAGGGAGAAAAATGGCCCAATGCACAAACAGGAAGTCCGTTATGAACTTCCAGTTTGCACACTGGGTTGTTTGTCGCCCTCTGGAGGCTTCAGGGAATCCTCTGGAGGGTGAAAAACGGCTGAAAATGAAGGCAGAATCAGCTGGTCAGCGTGCGCATGTGCACTGGAGGTAACAGGGCAACGCCTTGCATGTCCTAAGAAATGGCTCCATGTGCTACCTATGGCCATCACGGTCCTAAACATTCAATCGTTTACATGCGATATTACAAAACATAATTTCAGAATTTTTGGAAATAACTACTCTATGTCTTACCAATGCTCTTTAAAAATATTATAGGTAGTCCTTGACTTATGACCACATTTGAGGCCAAAATTTCTGTTGCTAACCAGTGGTTAAATGAGTTTTGCCCCATTTTATGTCTTTCTTGCTACAGTTGTTAAGAGAATAACTGCAGTTGTTAAGTTAGCAACATGGTTGTTAAATGAATCTGGTTTCCCCACTGACTTTGCTTGTAAGAAGGTTGAAAAAGATGATCACATGATCCCTGCAACCATCCTAAGCATGAGTGTGTTACCAAGTGTCCACATTTTGATCAGGTGGCCACAGGAATGCTGCAACAGTCATAAGTACGCAAAACAGTAATAAGTCACGTTTTTCAGTGCTGTTGTAACTTTGAATGGTCACTCACTGTTATAGGTTGAGGAATTTTAATCCTGGTATAAATTATATTTATATTCAAAAATGAAAAAAAATCTTCCTTCAAATAACTATTCCCAGATATTTAAAAGAATTCAAGCAACAACTGCAACCTCAATTATTAAAAATAATTATTTGTAAGACCTAATGAAATTATTACAAATCTCATTAGGCTTTTAGGAAGTATATGAAACTTACTCCAACGAACTGAATGATAATACAGTTATGGATTATACCAAATTACCGCACAATATCAGGACTTTGTTATTGAAAATATGTATTTATTAAAGAGATATATGATTAGCACACAAAAACAGTTCTCTAATAAACTAATAAATAAACCAAGTTGTGGTTCCAATATCAAAGTAAGGTCGAGAAATCACAATACTAGCAAAACATGGCAAACAGACTGGCTCCGGGTTCTATACTAGTCTTTCTGATTTATTTATTGATCAGCTTATAAAAACTAAAACACACACACACACACACACACACACACATATGTGTGTGTCACAATACCCTGTTAAGCCCCAATTAAGGAAGGAAGCATACTGCTTTCTTTTTCTGCCTTTCGACTCATCACCAGAGACCATCTAGATAGAAAGTTATTAGCTTCATTGTGTCTTTTTTTAACATGTGTGTTAGATTTTTGAGCTGATCAATAAATAAATCAGGGAGACTAGTATAGATCTATTTCAAGCTATTTAGCTCTCATCAGCTAGCCATACCCTTACTGGGATTCGAACCAGGGAAATATTCCATGTGAGGCAGTTGTAATTGCCACTAGGCCACTGGTTCTCATCCTGATCAACAATCTCTCTCTCTCTCTCTTTCTTTGGATTCATTTAGCTGTAACTAAGAAAGATCTAAGCCCTAAATTCTATAGCAGATCTAAAAGATAAAACTTCCTCTGTCAGTCATGTCTAACTCTAAGGCACGATGCTCTTCTCTGTTTCTTGGCCAAGGGAGCCAGCGTTATCTGAACATACTTTCCATGGTATGTGGGCAGCATGGCTATATGCCAAACAGTTTCAGAAAGTTGTCATTTTATTATCAAATTGGTACGTATTTATCTACTTGCATTTGAATGCTTTCAAACTTCTAACTGGGTAGGAGCCGGGGCAAGTAATAGGAGCTCACTCTGTTGTGTGGAGTTTGTGTCTTGAACCCACTGACTCTTCAGCTGACAAACTCAGTGTCTTTAACTGGTGGGTCATCGCACCCAGAGGTGGTATTCAGCCGGTTTGGACCAACCGGTAGCACTGAACTGCGGGTAGGCCCGCCCACCAGCCCAGCTCCAAAACATCCTATGTAGTCTTGTTTTCGATGCCACACACATGTGTACATGCCACACATGCAAGCAAAGTGCATGCATGAAAGGTGCACACACTCAGTTGTGAACCAGTGTAAACCTAAGAGAATCCCACCGTTGATCACACCCCTATCCATATACACCACAGATCCATATACTACCAAACTCTGTCTGTAAATTTTAAAAGGGAAAAGGTTGCATTATAAAGAAAAAACATTCTATCTTTTCAACCAAGCTACATCAAAGGGGCTGACCTACAAAATGCCAGGACACATTACTGAAATTTTGTAATGTTCTTCCCGTTTTCATTGCTGCCTCTGTCACATCACCCTTATTTACAATGTTCTCTTCTCATAAGTCAGTGGGGAAGGCTGGGAAGCTTGCAGGGAGAAAGTCAATGGGAGATCACATGACCACAGCTGAAGGCAGGAATGCGGCAGTTTGGACTTTCGTGGGAAGCTTTCAGGGAGAATGTCAACAGGAAACTCAGGTGAGTCTCCCACCCCGAATAACTTCTGCAAGTCCTTCTGTGCTTGTGAATATATCAGAAAGGTTGAACCAAAAGGCAACGGTCAGGGCAATGGTAAGGTTGCCCTGATAAAAAAAAACATTTAATCTCTCCCTTGGTATAGCCAATAAAGTGAGGAAAGCCCATAACTTAGAAGTTAAGACATCTACCCAGGTTAGAATTCCAGAAGAGTATGGCTAGCTGGAGAGAGCTAAATAGCTTGAAATAGATCTATACTAGTCTCCCTTTATTTCTTTGTTGGTAAATATAAATTTAACACAAAAAATAGTTTTGTCACGCAAGTGACTGCCTGCAAAGGTTCCTGGATTGGGGCTGAAAGGCGAAAGCGGAAGCAGTATGTTCCGTCACATATTTGGATAGGCCAGGTTGTCCTTATTTTTTTAAAATACTCAACAGGTCAGATTGTCTAGTTCTAGTTCTCATTTATTCTTATGCCTTGTAGAGGAAAATTGCAACATTTTTTAAATGAACCAAGTCGTATTAAGAAAGTCAACTCAGTGGCATAAACTTTACTCAATGACTATTGCCTTTTGTCCATCAATCCACTGCCAAAATGTCAAATATTTTTTCCAAAAAACATTATATGAGCAAATAGCTATTTCAATTGATGGCCACTTTTCCTTTCAACAGTGGTGAAGACAATGTGGTCCAGGATAAGATTTAAAAAACAAAAACCCCTTCTTCCACTAAAATCGTAAAATTAAATTCAAAACAATTCAATTCTCTTGATTTCAGATTTATAAAATAAGTTGTCTTTGACAATGACTTTACTCAATGACTAGTGACCACAAATGAGTGCAAAATTTCTGTTGCTAAGTAAGACATTTGTTAAGTGAATTTTGCCCCATTTTACAACCTTCCTTGCTACATTTGTTAAATCAATCACTGTAGATGTTAAGTTAGTAACACAGTGGTTAAATTAATCTGACTTCCCCACTGACTTTGCTCGTCAGAAGGTTACATGGCCCCGGGACACCGCAACTGTCATAAATATAAACCAGTTGCCAAGCATTCGAATTTTGATCGTCTGACCATGGAGATGTTGCAATGGTCGTAAGTGTAAAAAATGCTCATAAGTCACTTTTTTCAGTACCGTTGTAACTTTTAATGGTTACTAAAGGAAGTGTTTTAAGTCAAGGGTTAGCTATACAGCCGTCTCAACAGAGCTGAAATGTCTCTGTTGGTTACTTTTACACATGAACATTTAATTACCGTGTTTCCCTGAAAATAAGACAGAGTGGTATTTTCTTTTGACCTCTGAAATAAGTGCTTGGCCTTATTTTTGGGGAGGTCTTATTATTTTTGAGGTGCAGGAGGCAGCGAGGGAGTCACCTCGTGGCTGCTGCTGTGTTGCAATATTTTCGGGGAGGGCTTATTTTTGGGGAGGGCTTATTTTTGGGGAGGACTTATTTTGGGGGAGGACTTATTTTAGTGCACAAGCTCAAAAGCCCACTTGGGCTTATTATCTGGGGAGGGCTTATTTTCGGGGAAACAGGATACCATGTAGAGAGCATTACTGCAATGCTCTCTACATGGGCTGAAAAGTGTCCCAAGATAAATAAGACAATGGGGTTTTGATCATGAGCATTGGTTAAA
>JAPKID020000722.1:0-16795 GCA_026931265.2 Tropidonophis doriae | reverse complement strand
TCAAAATATTTCAATGTAACACCTTACATACCCTTTCCCTACAAAAACTTGTAAAAACTAATAAAACTTTTTCTTGGAAAAAAAAAAAAAGTTAGATCAGGGCAACTGGTCCAAAGTATATCCTTTTGTCCAGTTGCCCTGAATGAACTTCTTAAACTGCTCCTCCACATCACAGCAGACTTCAAGGCAGGCTTGCAAAGAAAGGGCAAAGGAGGGGCAGGCAGCCCAGGGGCTTGAAAGAAAACAAAACAGATTGAGAATTATGGCCCTGATTTAAGTTATGAAAAAGCATTAAAAGGTGTGAAAAAAGACTTGCTGGAAAGGAAGCTCTGATGGTCCTCAAACTCAAACCAATGGGGGATGGGGACTTGGAGAACATAGTTAAATGTTTTACATTTGTTTTTTTCTTTGGATAGCAATATTTATTTACCAGAAGCTTTTCTACAAGATCTTTTGCCTTGGGAAAGAACTTCTCTGGGAATTCATATTCCAGTTTGATTATCTTTTGAAATATGAGATATTCATTTCTGCAAAAAAAAGTGTCACATTAATGTAAAATCCCAGATAGCAAAGGAAAAAAAGACATCACATCACACAAGAAAGCAATTTCTTCATCAGCAGGGAACTGCTCTCTGTGTGGCCATCAGCAAGGAACTACTGCAGTGACCAGGCCAAGGTTGATGCAAATCTGCATTGAATGCATCTAACTAGACACTGGCTTGAGTCATACATTCTGCTTAAGGCATGGATGAATCATGTTTGTCTCCAGAAGTTAAACCATATTAAGTTGTTCCTTGTAGCTTAATATAATATATCAAAGCCATTGTGGTCCAAACACTATAGTTTGTTTCTTAAAATTGTATGAAACCAACAACTGTAGCATTCAACAAATCAGTTAGCAGATGTCAAGCCTTAAACAATGATTAGCCAAACTCAAACAAATTGGCAGGAGAAAGAGCAATGTAGCTTTAGCTGTGACTACAGAGAGTCTAGCTAGAGTGTTTTTAGATGATCCATGAGAAAGTTCTCTTTTTTATTCCCATTCCAGAGTCAGAAATTCCAAGCCTCCCTTTGCTTCCCACGGTATGAGGTGGAAATCCTTTCTAAAAACTCGAAACTTGGTACAATTCAGGACATTGCCTTACCCAGCTCGGAATGGTGGTAACCCTGCTACAAGCTGGTACACGATGCAGCCTAGAGCCCAAAGATCAGAACTTCATCGGCAAGATGGACAAAGGGAAGAAACAAAGCACAGGAATTAATATTACATACGCCACTTATTGTCATGTCTGCTTTCAACAACCAAAACCAGCAGGTGTAGGAAACAATTCTGCAGAGCTTCACCTATTATTGTCACCTTTGACAATCCTTAGTCAAAATCAAGTCTTCAGGGCCTTGCAAAAGATCGTCAAACTGGAGGCCCATTTTGTCTCTGCGGGATGATGTTCCATAGGGAGGGAGCCACCACAGAGGAGGCCCTTTTTCTTGGTCTCACTAGATGAACTTCCTTAGGAGAAGGGACCCACTGCATTCCGCCTCCTCACTCTGGTGGGTCAGGTAGATGTGACCAAGAGAAGATGGTCCTTCAAATAACCTGGTCCCAAGCCACGTGGGGCTTTAAAGGTGACAGCCAGCACTTTCAATTAGAGCCAGAAGTAAATCGGCAGCCAATGGAGGAGAGGATACATGTGCACATCTAGGCCACCACAAAACCATGTCAGCCACTGCATTTTGAACCAACAGAAGCTTCCCCGTATTTTCCAAGGGCAGCCCCAAGTACAGTGCATTGCAAGATGACTAGGATGTGAGTGAGCAGAGATTTTTGGTTTGGGAAAGCGCATGACTGATACACCAGCTGTACTGTGCAAAGGCCCTCCTGGCCATGACTGCCACCTGCTCTTCAAGCAGGAGTCATGAGACCAGGAGAACCCCCGGATAACGCCTGGGTCTCTCTAGGGCTGTGCCAACCCATCCAAGACAAAAGATGGCAATTCTCCATGGACCAAGAAAACCATGGAAACCAGAGCCATCCCATCATACCAGGGTTGAGTTTCAGCCCATGCTCCTCTTCCAGGCCTTAACTGTCTCCAAGCACTGTGAGAGGGAAGTCTCACCATGGACTGAGATGGAGAGCTGGGCGTCATCAGCATGTTGACCGTGGTGGCGGATGATCTCACCAGATATTAAACAAAAGCGGAGAAAGGACTAAGCAGTGGGGGAGGGGGGCAGACCTCTGGCTTCCAAGCAGCCCTGACTGAGAGTGGCCACAGAGGAAGTGAAGCAGGACAACACAAAGCCCCATTCCATTCCAGAAGGAGACTGATGGCATGTGAGGCTGCCGAGAGGTCAAGCAGAGCCAGGAGGGATGCAGTGCCCCATCCTGCTCCCGCCAGAGATCATCCAAAAGCACAAGCAATGTGCTTTCCGTCCTATAAGCAGCCCTGAATCCTGACTGGTCTAGATAATTCAATTTACCTAGGAATCTTTGGAGGTGTATAGGAGTTCTTTCAAAGCATAACTTTCTCAAAGTAGTTTACAACACCAAAAGATTATCGTTTAAATTTTAAACTATAAACAACAGCTAATAGACTGTGTGTGTGTGTGTGTGTTTGTAGAAGAAAATGTTGAAAAAAACCCCTTTGGTTTTTTTAAAATAAGTTGTTTCAAACAGATATAGATTAGTAAGAAGATGAAGAGCATTTTAGCTATAAATGTTAAGAAACTTAGTTTAATTTAGCTGTGCTTTGAAATATATGATTCATCCTTTATTGAGACTTCACTAAAAAAAGTTATCCTTAAGAATCCCCCACAATAAATATCAATACATATCACTGTCTAGTAGGAAAAAAGAAGAAATAATTATTGTCTCATATCTGGGCAGAGCAAATGTTACTTTGGAATGTTCTATTGAACAAATGTTTATGAGTTTAAAAACTGTCAATAAATTTGAGAGTTTAGGATCCCTTTTCATCTGCTGGACACCCCCCACCCCACCCCAAAATCGAATTGTCAACAAGACAATGCAAAAAGCTTGGAGAATAAGCTAAGAGCTCAAAGTCATCTCCTTAATGCAGTCCAAAAGAAAGCATGAAATTATTTAAACGCACATGCAGAGCTCACCTTTTGCAGGCAGACTTTTCTGTTAATAACTCTGGAGACACATACTGGGCTGTCCCTACAAAGGAGTTTGCCCGTGCTGAAAAAAAGAAATACAGAAGTCAGGGACAGCACTTCTCAAGGCAGTGTGACTGTTTCATGCAATGAAAGTTATAGGACACACACCTTGTTTACTATCTGCAGACAATATTTTTGCTGTCCCAAAGTCCGTAATCTGAATATGCATCTCTCCATTTAACAAGATATTCTCTGGCTTCAGATCCCTAAAAAAAGCAAAATGGTTATATGAACTGAGCATCTCTTCCTCCCCAGGAAATTGTTTAGCTCCACACATAATGCCCAGCCTTGAAAGTGATATTCTTTTCCAAATGCTACAAGGACAGCAAAACACATCCTTGTATTCCAGAGGCGCTCTAAAGACATTAAAAAAATACTTTATGGAATTAAATAATGAGAACCAGAATGAAAGTGCAAGTAGTGTTTCCTTCCAGAATTCTAATTCCAGAAACACTTTTTCTGAAGCTTCCAGATGATCACGAAGTCTTTTTTCACCAGCAGCATCTTCAAGTGTTGCAAGGAAGTGTTGCAAACCACTGTATCACAAAACACAACAAGAAAAATGCACAGAATAAAGGTGACAATGAAGCTCTGTTGGGATGGAGTTGGGATAAGCGATCTCCTTTGAAAGTTCACTAAAAAACAAAGAAGCTCTTCAAGCACAGTAATAATTGAGGATCTTAAAATTCCTAAAAATATAAGGAACGCTCTGCTTGATGAGGATGTGTTTTGGGTTCTGCTGCGGAACTCCTTACAGATTTTAACACCCATTTTTTATTGCAAGCATAATACCTTTATGCTCTTGCATTGCACGCAATTTGTAAAACTACTTCCACTACTTCCAAAAGTTGGAAAACTTTTTTCCCAACTTTTCCAAGATTTATATTTTTTCCAGGAAAAAAACAGGGAGAGGGGGAACACTTTTTTCTCATGGCTTCAAAATTTTTGGAAATTTTACATCTTTACTCTGGAGTCCTTGGTGCTCTCTGAGTTTGGTTGTTTTCTTGCAGACATTTCATTACTCAAACTAGGATCATTACTGTTAGTGCTAATTTCTGGATGGTTTTCAAGGACAGCCCCATGTCAAGAAAGTTACAAAATCCATCTAGGAATGCCACTGAATCACAGCTTCATGAAGTTCATGTGTCTTACAGAATTACAGAGAATTTGAATTAACCTCAACTTTTTTTGATTGTTTCATTTATTTCACAAAGTCATCCATCAGAGAATTTGGAGAATGGGGAAGAGTTATGAGTAGATGGAAGGGAGGGAGGGAGGGATTCACAAGAACAAGTTAAGACAAAAAACCTGAACTGTGAAGGTGGCCAACCAGCTGTGTGCCCTTGACTACTGTGTCATTTGCAATGTTTGAACAAGCTCTGTAATGCAGGGCAGAGCCAGCTCCCCAGAGGACTAAGGGTGCAGGGATTAAACCCAGCATCCTGCAAGCTCCATCCTGACTGCAGCCACACAAGCCCTCTGGGCATGGGGCGAGTGAAACTGAGACAAAGCCTTTGAGTATGCGTTTCCTTTCTTGTAGTGGGAAAGGAGAAAAGGCCAAAGAGATCAGTCTTCAAGAAAGCCAAGGCAGTGCAGAGACGCTTCCAATATTTTTGCCCCACCCAGCTTCAAAAGCATAGATGTTCCTGTTGGCAAGGATGATGGTGAACCAGAAGAATAAGTTCCAAGCCTCAACCAGCAGCGGCTGGGAAGGAGGCTCCCAAAGGCCTTTTGCTTATTCAGTCACACGATAGAGAAATAACCCACAACAGACGAATAAGTTAGGAGATGCACCAATTTTTGAATTTTGAATACCTTACCTATGGATAATTCCCTTTCCGTGCAAGTACTCTAACGCAGCCACAATTTCAGCAGTATAAAACCTCGTACATGTCTCATCAAATGAACCAATCTTTCGGATGTATTTTAGAAGCTCTCCATTTTTAGCGTAACTGAGACCAAAATCTGAACGCCGAGTTAAGAATTATTTCTACTGGTGATCTAGACAACGCAAGCATACATTTGGAGACAAGGCGAAAGAGAAAGCTGTGAGATTGGAAAGAGGACCGCCCAACTGATAGAGAGGAACGATTTTCACTGGTCTTTAAGGCTCTTTCCTTGAGTTTCTAAACTAACTATTAATTAGAGCTACTCCTTTATTTAGGACCATAACTGGGCCTGGAATCTCCATTGTAAGACATAAGTCAAGTCAGATCTAAATTTAGGACAATTTTTACAGTGGTTGTTAATCAAATTATGTAATCGTTAAGAAAATCATGTAGTCACTAAGCAAACCCAGCTTCCCCAATGGGCATTTTTTTCATGGAAATCAGCAAAAAAGAAATCACAAATGCAATCATGTGACCGCAGAAGGCTGCAACCAGTTGTAAATAGGAGCTGCTTGCCTGGCGGTTGAATTGCAATCCCATGACTGTGGGTTGATTGGGCAGTTTGTAAGTCACTATTTCCAAGACTTCTGTAACTCATGGTGACACGTTCATCGGCTGAACTATCCGTGAAGCAGATATTTGAGTTTCTTAATATTCCCCATGACAGAGCTGATACCCTCCACTTTCTCCAACTCAGCCAGAGGTGGCTCCAAAATCTTAGGATGCCCATTCTGCCCTTAAAGCCATCCAGAAGCTTAGGAGGTTCAGCATTCAATGCACCCACGTGGGACTCCAGATCAGTTTCCACCAGAGACAAACCGCCACCGCCCCCCATTTTTGCCCACAAGTTTTACTGCCAAGGGAAACACCGGAAAGGATACAGAGTTTTTCTTCGTCTTGAAAGGTGAAGTAGAGCTTCACAAAGAAAGGGTGATCCAGGCGGGACATCACGTCTCTCTCCCTGGTCACGTAGGGGACCTTATTCTCTTTGATGATATGACGCTTCTCTAGAATTTTAACTTTTAAACAACAGGAACATTATTAGACATTTGGACCTCAATTGATAAATCCCCCTCCCCTCTGCTTTGACCAAATAAAATAGCCACACCTTATAGCAGAGTGGCAAATCTTTTTCATGCCGAGTGCCAAAAAGGGAGCACTTTGTGCGCATGTGCTTGTCTAGGCCATGACAAGGAAGAGGAGCTGCCCAGGAGGCATGCGTGTGCCAGAAAATGAACTTTCAGTTTCTGGCGTACACATGCATGCATGCCAGCCAGCAAGTCTTCAAGTTAGTGCTGCCCCTGTGCCAATCAGTTGGCCGGTGCACATGCTCACACCGGAAAACTGAAGACCAGCTCTTCTGGTTTCTAGCACTGCCACGTGCACAAAGGCCAGCTGATCATCGCATGTGCATGCACGCCTGTAATCCGGAAGACGAATGGGTGATGCCACGGGTGCCAGGTGACATGGCTCCGTGTGTCACTTTGGGCACACATGCCATAGGTTCGCCATCACGGCCTTATAGCAATAGCAGATGTGACTTAGAGGGTCACCAACAAACTACAACCCAAGAATCAAGTGATACTCACTGGCATATTCTCGGGAAGTGGTCAATTCTCTGGCCAGGACAACCTGTTTTGAAGGGAAAGAGAAACCCAGTTACATTTGGAGCATGTGAGAAGCATCTGGAGGCAAGACTGGCGTTTGCATTCGTGTAGAGCCAGGCGCTCTCTATCTGGAGGCTGTCACAACCATGGCGGCAAAGAGGTTAAGCGCACAAAGGCCTTGCTGAAGTTTGCTTGGTGAGGTTTATCATCTAGAGGGCATCAGTTGTGCACGCCTGACGTGCCATGCTTACCAAATGAACATGGAAAAGTATCAGGTTAATTCAGCCAGTTGCTCCCCATGGTGAGTCCTACCCGGACTGCTTAGCCAGTCTTACCAGGTGCTTCTCAAGAGGGTTTTGCATGCTCAGAGAGCCAAGATCCATGATCTTATAGGGATTCGTAGCAATCAGGTGTCTGAAGAAAATGCAAGGCTTTGGGGTGGAAAATTAGGAGTGGGACACAAAGGAGAAAAGCAAAGTCTGTCTAACGTGGTTGAAGAACAGGCACTCAGTGACCTAAGCAGACTTGTCACCGAGCGCAAATGCGGTGGCGGCAGAGCACACCTGATCTGGCCACAGATACTCACTGTGGAAAAAGATCCTTCCCCGAGAATCTTCCCAAACTTAAAGTCCTCTGGGCGTTTCTTTCGAGGCTGCGGAGGCTGTTGCAAGGTGCTCTCCATATTCAGTTCCTGTCTGCTGCCACAGGCAGCAGCGACAGGTTGAAGGCTGGAATCCACCTGGTTCCTCACCATTGATGGAGATGAGCAGGAACATAAAACCACACTGGACTGGATAGGAACAGCATCATACTGTAAAGTAGAAAGCGCAATCAATGTTGTGGCCCTTAATCCATCAACCGTCATAAGACAAAAATGGTAGGATCACAGAGCCTGGCCTGTTAGAAACCTTGCAGGCCCTGGCTGTTGTTTTGCACCAGCTCCCATGGCCTAAATGGCAACAGCTCAAGTCAGAGGCGACCTCATGGCACCCTGCCTCGTGCTGGATCCTGAAACGCCCTTCTCTTGCTCAGGGTTCAAGTGGGGCAGCCGGTGTCCTCCCTCATCTTCGCCCCTTTCTTTCATTCTCTGCCCACGGAACCACCGAGCAGGCTCGGTCCTCTCTGTTGGACCAGACCAGAACGCAGCACTCTGCTTATCAGCAGCCCCACTTGAGCCCCAACCCTGCCTCTACTAAGCCTCTGAATTCCCTGCTAAAAGGAAGGATCGGCTAAAAGATTCTGCCGTGCCAACAGCTGAGGGTGCTGGGCAGTTTGGCTGACCACAAGAGGCTTCCAAGACATGGAACTGCACATTTAAGTAGCAGCAGCAGCAGCAGCAGCAGGAGAAAGAGGAAAGGACCAAAGACTCTGCAGTCATCACGGACATGACTACGTCCCATTCAATATGGAAGCCAGAGTTTAGCAAGAGAACATGGGACTCATTTGTGCCGTTTTACATCCAGCGGCCAGGTGTGGTCTTGAACACTTCATGTTTAACAACCGGAGGCATTCTAAAATGGCAAGAGTGTCACAGGTTGTAAGGGGGGGTCTCTAAAGGAGGCTGCCTAGTCTGAAGCACACGGCCATTCAGGTGTTCCATTTCAGGGACACTGAGCAGTTACGCCAGTCGCAATTAATGCTTCAAAGAGTTGGCCAGGCATTGATAAATTGGTTAGAAACTACAGAAGAAGCATCAACAGGAAATGCACGACACAGGGGGGAAAGAAAGGGTAAAATAAGTTATAAAGGGCAAAGTGGAACAATGGAACCTTTCACAAATGAGAAAAGAAATACACAGAAACGCAAAATTAAACCAAACCGAACCAAGATACGCTGCCAGCTTCCCTACTCCAGGGGAATGATGGGAAAGTAGAACTGCCCCACACCTTTTGGACCCCAATTCCTTCTGCCCCAAGGAGACAGGCAGGGACAGGGACCACAGGCAGCTTGTATGTAGGCCCAAGGAGAGGACCCTTCAGACGTAGTTGGGGGCCCTCACTGGGCCGCATCTCAGGCCTACTTGACTCCCCCTCTTCATCTCCACTCCTGTGGGTTATTTTCTTAATAGCTAGGAATTCAGTTTTACTTACTTGGTTTATTTAGCCACCCATCTCACTTCCACATCACTCCAGGCAAGTTATAATAAAAGAAAAACACCATCTACACCATCAAGCAGTCAGGCATAATCTAACCAATCATGTAGTATTTGCTACTTCAATGGCATTAACACGCTCCTAGGAGGAAGGATTTCTTCCTGAATATTAAAGCAGCTTCTTTCAATTTCTCTAATGAAAGACATGAGGGAGGAATAAACAGAGAAGAGAAGTGAGTAAGAGCAGGGCTTCTGGGGCAGGAGGGTGGCCAAATCAATGGAGAAAATCACATTTTTCAGTCAGGCTGGGAAGAGCACCCCAAAGAGTGGGAATCAAAGCAAGAAATCAGAGCCCCAAAAAGCCAGTGGAAAACAATGTCAGGAGGAGCTCGTAAATTCACAAAGAAATGGATTGCACCTTCTTCTTCTAATACCCCATTTACCACTAAGAAAGTTTTGTTTTTAGAAATATATTTTGTCATATAATTAATAGAATGTATAGAATTGGGTTCCTTGAATGGAATCAACATCCACTATTTAAAGATGCAAATCATGTAGACTCGTTATAAAGAGTGAGAGTGAGCAAGTGTGTGTTTTATGACCATACACTCATCTCATTTACTTACACACACGTGTGTAAGTAAATGAGATGAGCTAAAGATCATTTATTAGCTTCTCTCATGACCCACAAATCTTGGAGATAAAAGCTGTAAAAAACACTATTAGGTGCAGAGTATTTTTAACAGTTCTAGAAGTCACTTCATTCCAAATCCTTTCATATTTCCCTTTTTCCATAAGAATGTCAAGATTTAACATAATGAATTATTTCTAGCCCGACTTTCCTCTCAATCCTCTGAGATCTTTAAGATTTCAGTTATTTTTAATGATCTTCCTTTCAACTATTCACATGTACTACTTTAGCATCTGGCTTGTCTCTGCTTGTGCAGGTCAGCCCGTTTTCCCAGCACAGAAACGATGCAGGCAGCCTTCGAGTTACTACCATGATTTGGACCATCATTTCTGCCTTTAAGTAATGTGGTCATAAAATACAACATCATGAAGCAATTCTGGCATTCCTTGTTGCAAGACTGGGACCTACCAAATCCAAACTGTTGTGCACTTCGTCTCTCCTGGGCCTGAGTCTTGGTTCTTCCATGGTGAGAGACAACCTACCCCCCCCCATCTTTGTACTTTTGCCCACCCTACACCCTGCCTTCAGGGGTGGCAAGCAGCCTCAGAACAACATGGCTCAGGGGCCTCTTGACTGCAAGTAGCCGTTGAGCTCCAGTGGTACCACCGCCACCCCGAGAAGCCACAGCCTGGCCCAGCAGCCCAGGGCACAGCTGCAAATGCCCCAGCACCCACCCCTGCAGGCTACAGTCGCCCTCACCACCTGCAACCCTGCCCGACCTTCACCGCCAGTCACTCTGCCAAGCCTCGCCATGTTCAACCTTGGAAGGAAGCCTTGCAAAGGGCCAGGCTGTTTGTGCTGGGTCAGCAGTGGCAACAGGGACCATGGTGTGTGTGTGTGTGCACAAGGCAGATAGGCGGGGAGGGGAAACTGAAGGACCCCAGGGAGACTCCCAAACCCTCAAACCTTGGTCATGTTGGGCAGGGCACAACAACAGCCATAAGTTCAAGGACCAGTCGTAAGATCCTTTGTTGAATGTTGCTCTAACTTTGAATGGTCGTTAAGCAAGGTCTACTTAGATAATTCACCTCCTTCAGTTCCTTTTGCCACAAAATTGACCGCAAAATTTAAAGGCGACACCGGAACGAAAGCAGCAGCCAGCTTTCGATTGTTAATTAAACTAAAAAAAAAAAAAAAAGGAGGGGGGTATAGTTTCCAAAGACTCCGCCTTTTGCTAGGAGACCATCAAAACCAAAGAATCTTTCCATGTCATCATTGGAAATCACAGATTAATTAAACGTGGGTCTTTTTTACTCTATCTCCCCTCCAAATGGCCTAACATGATACGTGAAGCCTGCTGTCCCTTCAGCGCCCTAAGATTTCACGGAGCTCCCCCGGAAAAGCTGAACAAGAAGACCCCCAAGAGTCCCCTCCAGAAACAGCCACCCCCACTCAGGGATTCCCCCCAAACACCCCCAGCGCACATGGCTAAAAAGGGCTGCTCCTCCCTTCCCAAAGACCAGGCGGCAACCCTCCCACCTTGGTAGCCCAGAATAAGCCCAACTGGCTTCCTGCCCACATGGAAGTTTGAGGAGGAGGAGGAGCAGCTGCTGGGGATGGGCAGCATTCCATCTTCCGTCCCTCCTGGGTTTGGTTTTGATTTGGATCCTGGCAGAGTCACTTATCAGGCTTAGTATAACTAGTACTTGACTAGTACTAAGTACTCAACTACTACCATAGTAAGTGTTGTACTAAGCCTGAAAGATATTGCTCTCTACTTAATATTGTACATACATACATACACACACACACACACACACACACATACACACACACACACATACATACATAAAGAAGAGGGAGTCAAGCTATTCTCCAAAGCACCTGAAGGCAGGACAAGAAGCATTGGATGGAAACTAACCAAGGAGAGAAGCAACCCAGAACAAAGGAGAAATTAACCAGTAGAACTGCTTCCCTCCAGAAGTTGTGGGTGCTCCGCTCCATCACTGGAAGTTTTTAAGAAGCTTAAGAAGTTTTAAGAGAAATATTTATCTGAAATAGTTTTCCGCCTGAGCCAGGGGTTTGGACTAAAAACCTCCAGGGTCCCTTCCAACTCTGTTATTGTGGGTGTGTGCACACACACACAAAATGGTAGCTTGGTACTCATTGTTAATTGGTTCCTAGAGTTGTGATGAGAACCAAACAATGTTTTCCCATAAAAACTAATGTAGTGAGTCAGAAGGCAGCAACATATTTTAACTTGTACATTGAGTACCAAACGATGAATACTGGGGCAAAGTTTTTGTGTCGAAATTTTTGTGTACCAAATTTGATGAGTTTCAAAGCAGTTGAGTACCAACCTACCACTGTACATATGTACATACATACATGCATATGCAATAATTGCTTTATTTTTAAAATACTTTCCTTTAATTCTATTGTGAAATTGCCATATCTTTTTCTGATCATTTTGTTTTCTGGGCTTTTATGTAACAGAATTATGGCCTTTCCTGCCAAAACAAATCCAGAGCGCCTGGAAACCATAAGAACAGCCTGTAACCCTCGTTAGCCCACAGAACCTGCAGCACTCCATGCAGACACAGCCGCAGCTAAAGGACAACGATGAGCTCAGCCCACAGGGAAGACTTCAGGATTGGACAGGTCTTGGATTTTCCAGGAGGGGGGTAATCCGGCAAGTCTCACCGCCTGCGTGCGTAGCTGCTTTCCTCCCTGTCCCAACTGCTGTGGAATCACACTTGAAACAGAGCTTGGGGTTCAGCCTGCAGTGTAGGCCGGCTCATTCAACCTCCTAATGCAGCTTCCCAAAGGCTCAGAGAGGTCTGCACAGACCAAGATATAAAGGTGACCCCAGCGCAGGTGGCTGCATGCACAGGCCTTGGAGCCCAGGAGAAAAACCCCTGGGAATCAGGAGAGCAATTAACCAAAGATAAGGGGGGGGGGGAGAGAACAGTTCCGCAAAGGCTCCAATCTGCCTCCTTCATGCATGGAGGGAGGGAGGCGGCCATGGCCAGAAAGCAGCATGCCCATGGTGGTTTATAATAGCCCCAAGCAGGCTGACCAGGGACTGGGCTTTCTGCCTGCCCAGACAGTTGCTGAGAATTCGACCACCCTTCCCCAGAGGACTCTGTGGAATTTATTTTTAAAAACCTACCTGATTCGTAGCCACCTATAATATAGGTTTGACAGATATACACCTATTTGCTATTTAACAAAAAGACAAGCGATTTCAACTAAGTTGGCTCATTTAATCATTTAGGCAACTATTTCCCATTTCCAGAATGGGTTCCAGAAATTCAAAAGGTCATGCATGAGAGCTTCCTCCATCACCTTTCGATAACCAACTGGAAATGTTCTCAGGGATTTTGTGAAGTTACCATTCTCCTCTTCTTTTTTACAATTCAGTTGAGACCTTTGCTAAGCCAGAGCGGAGGATTCTCAAATACATTTCTCTAGAAGCTTTAAAAAAAAGTTCTTGTGTACGGAATAAAATCAAGGTGAATATGCATATTTGTGTTTGATCCAAAATCATCCATAGCCCTCTTTCACTGAAGGTTTACATCGCCCAATTAAAGCAAACACCCAAAACAAGAATGGGACTAAAAGCTTCTCAGAATAAATTTAATATTTTCCATAAATAAAGAAGGAACCTGAATTAACTTCTGAACAGGGAAACCAAAGGCAAAGAAGGGGAACTTCTTTCCTTTTGCTTCCTCATTCTTTAAACTGAGTAAATGATGCCCATAGCTACCAAGAGCCTAGAATATTGTGCCTATAGCATCCTAGTTAGTTTTTGGTAGCCAGAGGGCAGGAAATGCTAAGATTTGTTTATTTAGGCTTCTATTGTCACTCCAATCGGTCAGATTCTGGATGGCTTACAATTCCTACATACAGAAATTTAGTTTAAGGGAACATCAACGTATAAGCCACTAAAGACCATCAAAGAATACAAATCAGAAAGCCTCGTTCCCCTTCCCCTCTCTGAACATCCAGGCACCACTTACTTTCCTTGAAACAATCCCAATTCTGTCCTACCCCAAAAAGCCTTGCAGAAGACCCAGGTGCCGGACATTAACAGGGAAGGGGTGTCTCCAGGCTGTTCCCGAGCAGGAAGAGCCATCAACATGACTCCTCCTTGGGAGTCCATAGGCAGGGAGAGGTACAACACAGCTTCCCACAGGCCCCTCAGCAGACAAACAGAATCCACCCCGAAGAGTCATCCCAGAGACTCCTGGGTCCTGGAGAAACACGTGACGAGGTGGACATGGCCAAATTAAGAGCCCATTGAACAATGCACACAAATTAAACTTTAATTTCTTTTGCTCCTGGGTGTTTTATTTGCTTTTGTTTGCATATTGGTCTTTTGGTTGCCTTTTCTTTTTACTAGATTATTTCGTCAGTTGTTTAGGAGTCTAGTGGTCCTCTTGAGGAAACTCAGTTTTGCAGCCATTCCTCTCAGCCCGAAGGAGCTTGAGAAATATCTCTCCCCCCCTTCTTTCTGTCTCTCTCTCTCTGTCTTTCTTTCCCCCCTTCTGTCTGTCTCTCTTTCTCTCTCCCTCTTTCTCCCCCCACCCTCACTTTCTGTCTCTCTCTCTCTCTCTCTCTCTGTGTCTCTCTCTTTATCCATCTTCCAAAATTGTTGGCCTTACCTTTCAGTTCCACCCCACAGTCCTCACGAACGTAAGTCCTGCGCTCGGCTAAAGGGTGGGTGGAGTGATGTGGGCAGGGCAGCCTCATGGTCCTGCACTGGTCAGATAAATAGCTTTGGCAGGCCACATATGGCCCCTGAGCGATTGAGGACCCATGCCCGATACTATTCCGGACAAATAGTTGTCCAACTCTTCTTTAAAGCCTCCACGATTGGAGCATCCACAACTTCTGAAGGCAATTCGTTCCACTGATTAATTGTTCTATTAGATTAATTTCTCCTTAGTTTTTGGTTGGCTCTATCTTTGATTATCTTCATCCATTACTTTTTGTCTACCCACAGGTGCTTTGGAGAATAAGTCAACCCCCTCTTCTTTGTGACAGCCCTTCAAGTACTGGAAGACAGTTATCATTTCACCACTAATCCTTCTCGATAGGTTAGGCACATCTAATTCCATTTCACATTTAATCTTTCATCATGCAGTTTATCTTCCTAAAGACTGGTCTGCCTTCCCTTTCAATGAAAATAAAAGCCCTTTAGTTATGCCTAGCCAGGGTTTTCACAAATACATTTCCCCTGATTTTTGTGAGATGTAGTCCATCCCTGCCAGAAGCCCTTCATGTGGATAATATAGACCAATATATTTATAATATATAAATAGTTACATAATATATTATATAACTATATATATAATATAGTTCAGCAAGGTCTCACACGCCATCTTCAGGCTGGCGTTTTCGGCTTCGGAACTGCTGTCTTTCTATAAATGTTGGTGGGGTGGGAGGTGGGATAGAGTTCTGGTTTTGTTGCTGTGAGTGGGTTGATTGGCTGTGTAGTTGTATCATGATTGGTAGATTGGTGCTGGTTGTGTGTTCGTTATTCTTTTGTATTGTAACAGCCTGGGTATTGGGTGGGGCTCGTCTGTTGGCCAGTGCCAAATTTCTGGTAGGCAGGAGGTATCGTCACATTTCTTCATGTTGTGGGGGTGATTCTCTATTTCGATGGTTTCCATAATTATTCTCTTGTTGAACTGTTCAGTTTTGGATATTAATTTGGTTCCTTCAAAATCAATTTCATGTCCTGTAGCTTTAAGGTGCTGATATAGGGAGGAAGTTGTTTCTTTTTTTTTTACTGAGTTCTTGTGTTCTGCAATGTGTGCATTTATTATCTTATTAGTTTATCCTATGTATGTTGCAGGGTAGATTTTGCATGGTATTTAGTAGATGCCGTTGTCCTGTTCTGTGTCTCAGTTCTTGGGGAGTCTTTGTCAGCTAGGCATTTGGTTCTGGAAATGAGAGTCTTGGCTACAGAGTTGATCTGTGCAGGGTGGTGATAGGATTGTGCGTTTAGGTAGTGGTTGGTGTGTTTTTCTGGTAGATGGTGTGTCCTAGAGAGCCATTGGGTTTTTTGTAGATTAGAACATCCAGAAAGGGAAGTTAGTTATTAGCTTCTATTTCCATAGTGAATTGTATTTTGGGATGTGGGCTGTTGAGATGTGTATATGCGAGGTGTGTGTGCACACATGCGCACGCACACACACACCAGGATTAGTCTTTCCGTGAGTATGTTTTTTCTGTGACTATGCTATTTGCAAATGCTCCAAGTCCAAGGCAGGGTGCCTTATTTCTTTTAAAATTTGGTTTAATGAAGAGTTTTATTTTTTAGCAGTATTTTCAACACGGTATCCTTTGGTTTTCAAAATTGGTCTGTGTGATTAACGTTGGAATAAGACTTGAATGTTAGTCTTTTGCTCCCTCTTGTGGCTAGTGTTGAAGTAAACCTTAAATATTCCGGTAACTCATCAAAGGTCAATCAGACTGCCTTCAAGATGCACTTAAAATCCAGAGAGGAATAGAAGGGAAAAAAGTCACTCAGCTTATTTATTGTAACAGAATACATAAAAATAGTGAATTCTCAATTCCTCCCAGACAAGATCGTTTTAGTAGGGTTCCTTAATTTTGTCCAATTTGGTGGCTTTTGGGTTCCATCTTTATTTTAAAAAATAAAAAACTTCCAATATTTATAAATTTTAAAAATTATAAATGATTTATTTCAGCTTTCGTGTTCCGCCACCATATTTTGGCACCAGCCTTTTCTGCTGCCCTGATGCTATCATCAGCCTCCTCAGCCATAGCCCTGCATGTCCCACTGCTACCCCAGCATCATTCCTTCTCCCTCTCTCTCTCTCACCTTGGTTTCTTTACCTTTACTTTTTCTTCTTTCTGCCTCTTCTCCTGCACTCTATACATGCCCTTGCACCAGCTGCCGCCACAGCTTAAACAGCGCCACTACCTGTCAATTGTGATGCACCAATCTCACTCACTGCCAGTTGCGCCTGCTACTGTCTTAGTTCATTCATTTATTAACAAAATTATGAAATGTAGCTTGTGGAACTTTCGGTCTATAAAAGGCTGTGTTACAACTGTGATCTTAGATCAGTGATGGCAAACCTTTTTGGCTTGTGTGCCAAAAGCAGGGGGGCGAGTGCAGTGGGGGTCATGTGCGGGCATGCCATACCTATGCTATGCGCAGGATCCCAGCGCGCATGCACACATGGCCAGCACTTTCCCCAATTTTTGGCGTGCTTTTTTTGCTCTCCCCAGGCTCTAGAGGCTTTATAGGAGTCTGGGGAGGGCAAAAACAGCCTCCCCCACCCACCCCAGAACCCCTCCGGAGGCTTCAGGAGCTTCCCTGAAGCCTCCGGTGTGCGAAAAACCGGCTCTACAGGCGAACCGG
>JAPKID020000721.1:0-16820 GCA_026931265.2 Tropidonophis doriae | reverse complement strand
GGTATCAAAAGCCGCTGAGAGATCTAACAGGATGAGGATAGTGGAATACCCTCTATCCCTCGCCCTCCAGAGATCATGGACCAACGCTATCAATGCCGTCTCAGTGCTGTGACCGCGCCGGAAGCCGGACTGGCGTGGGTCCAGATAGTCAATTTCCTCCAGATGCCGAGGAAACTGCTGTGCCACAGTTTATATATCATAAACTGGTCATACTTTTTTTATTTTGCATTGAATTCAGAACATTGTTTGTTTGGGGCTTTGGCTTTCATAGTTAATAGTTTTCAGTTTCCTTCTTCCATGCTCTGGTACGGAAGGTGAGTAAATTCACAAGTAACCCTCATTTTGCAGTCCCAGATTATCTCTAACAAAGTTCAGTAGTAAAATAGCAAATGTAGCTTCACAGGTTTATTTTTTCTTTTGAGGCTAGAATGAGGTAGTTGTGAAAATAATTTGCCTGCAATATAATATTGATTTCTACTCTGAACTCTTCCAAGGCTCCCCAGAGATAGATTTTTAAAAAACGTTCAGTTCTCCCAGCCCGCAAGATCTTGAACCATTCCCTTTCAGCCCCCTGCAATCAAATTAGATTTTGAAAATTAAAATAGAATAAAGCTGCTTTCCACAAAGAAGCCAATTTATTAAGTTATGTCTTTTGCATGTGGATGTACCATATTTTCACAGCTATAATGCAGATTGGGGTTATTCCTGCTACACTTATTAAAATGATAAAGGCTATGTATGTGTGTAAATATTTATACATAATTTTTACTTTTTACTGTACTGTAACATCTCTTGCTGTGCAGTCATAAAGGTGCTACCATCTTTTACGCGTCCCCTCTTTTTAAGTGTAAAGAATAAAGTAGTAATAGCATTCCATTAATGGATGTTTATGAGTGTTTATTGGGGAAAGCAATTTGTATTTTCTTGCATTGTGCACCAGTGCCACATCTTTCTGTTTCCATACTTCTTTAGCTCACTGCAGGTTTTATAGCTTGTATAGCTGGTTTTTGCTGGAAAGCCAATTTGTTTTCTTTTTCTAGGCTCTTAAGTATGAATGCTACTTGGACAGTCCCTTGGTGCGGTTTCTTATGAAGCGAGCCATCTGTGATCTGAGGATCACCCACTATTTTTTCTGGTAATATTGGTGGACATAATGAGGGTAGAATGAGACGATAAGTGCTAGTAGGGAAAAGGAGACTCTAATTGCATTGTTACTAACAGACTATTTTTTTATCCTATAAATTATATTGCCCACTAATAGCCAGAGTTGGGACAAAACAGTTTTTGGGTTAAGATTTTTATCTATATAGTTAATACATAGGGATATTTCATATAATTCCTATTCTGTGGAGTTCCTGATGGTCTCTGAACTTGGTTGCTTGCTTGCAAACATTTCATTACCTAAAATAGATCATATCAGTATGAGTGAATATGGAGTGTGTTATAGTTTGCCCTGATAATTTAGAGAGGGGTATAGTTTCTACACCCCTAAACTATGAAAAATAGAAGGAAAACTACTGCATGTAAGCAGGCAAAAAACAGCAACAAACTTCATGCAGACTTACAGTAATTCATTTAGTGACTGAAGTTACAAAGACATAGAACAAAGTGACTTATGACCATTTGTTTATGATCATTGCAGCATCTTCATGGCCACGTGATCAAAATTCAGACACTTGGCAACTGACTCACGTTTATGACGGTTGCAGTATCCCAGGGTCATGTGTTGCAGTGTCCCGGGGACACCTTTTGCAAACTTCTGACAAGCAAAGCCAGTGGGGGAGCCAGATTCACTTAATAACTGTATTACTAAATTAACAATTGCAGCTATTCACTTAATCACTGTGGTAACAAAGGTTGTAAAATGCAGTGAAATTCACTTAACAACTTAGTAACAAATGTTGGGCTCAGTTGTGGTCATAAGTAGAGGACTACCTGTGACATGTTCACTTAGTCTGCATAGGAGAAGAAAGGGCGAGCTTTTGCTTAGTCACTTCTACTAATGTAGATAATTTGAAGTATGGCTCCGTTCCATACAAACATTTCTATTTCTAGTGACAACATTTCTGTATTCCCAGGCTTCTGAAAGATGGTTTGAAGGATTCTCAGTTTAGCATTCGTTACCAGTACCTGCTGGCAGCTCTGTTATGTTGTTGTGGAAAGGGTCTGCGAGAGGAGTTTGATCGTCAATGTTGGCTTGTTAACACCTTGGCTAAGCTGGCTCAACAAGTCCGTGAGGCTGCTCCATCATCGCGACAGGTACACATGGCTTTATGGTGACTGGAGGAAAGATCAGAGAAGAATAAGAATGATAGACTTAATGTGCAATGATGAAATACTGCTTATTTATCAATAAGTAGTAATGATGATGTAAAAAAAGGACATCATTATCTAAAGAATATATGTTTCCTCATAAGTTAAGATATGTTTCCACTTCTTCCACAAGGCAGTATGCAATAAATGATGTAAAATTACTGGCTGATCAAGATTTATACTCAGCATAATGTTCCTTCCATAGGAACATAGTGGCTAAGATGCTGACCTGGTTGATCAGAAAGATTGGCGGTTCGAATCCCTAGCACTGTATAATGGAGTGAGCTCCCATTACTTGTCCCAGCTTCTGCCAACTTAGCCATTCAAAAGCATGTAAAAATGCAAGTAGAAAAATAGGAACCACCTTTGTTAGGAAGGTAACAGTGTTCCCTGCGCCTTTGGCATTTAGTCATGCCAGCCACATGACCATGGAGACAGCGCTGGCACTTTGACTTTGAAATAGACATGAGCAGTGCCCCCTAGAGTCAGGAACGACTAGCACATATGTGCAAGGGGAACCTTTACCTTTAACTTTAATGTTCCTTCCATGTTCTAAGATACGTCTAAATGTCCTTACCTACATCTCTAGGTATCTAGTGCGGTATGCTGTGGTCTTGGTTATCTGTAACATGAAAACAGGATCCTAATTTCTTTTCACTGTTTTAACTACATGCGTTGTAAAAGATTGCAAGAGCTTTATAAGCTTACCTCCTGAAAGCAGAAATTGCATGGTAGATCTAAGTATTAGTTTGCTAAAACTTGAACACAAATTTTAATTTGCTACTATTTTTTGATCAAGTGGGTCTTGTTATTTACAAAGGCTCCATTTTTGTGGCTAACAAAACTATGAAAAGAAAACACTTCCCACGTGCACAAGAGTCAATTCACTATTTAGCACATGTGTAAAAATATACAAAAAAACTCAAAGCTATGAATATATGAAACTGCTCAAGAGTAATAAGTAATCTGGTCTATATTTTCCAGCTATAGATACAGAAAATTTCAACTAATGATTCCACAAATAAGAAGGGCTACCTGTAAATGATTTTAAGGAATTTTTTAAAGCTTTCCATACATCTAATTATTAGAACTTTTCATGATGTTGTGGCTTGTTTTTGCGAAGTTTCACCTCATGTTGCTAACAATTTTATGAAAAAATACTTTTTAGTGGTGAAAAATAACCTGCGTTGAAAAGGGAATGAAAAGGGACATGAATAAGCTGCAGTTTAGAGCTTACAGTTTTTGTTTTGTTTTTCCTTGAGGCCATCCTTCGTGAAGGACTAGATGATGTAAGACAGTTCTTCAATGTCAATGGCTCCTGTCGACTACCGCTTAGCCCCAGCCTGCTGGTGAAAGGAATTGTGCCCAGAGTATGTTGTTGACTGGTTAAATGCTTTTATTTATATACTGTGGAAATGGGATTGGTTCTTCCTTCAACACCTTAGGAGTCACTCATCGGAACTCCATGTGTTTCATGTGCCAAAACCACATCCAAGCTCTGGAGTAGCATTTCTATAACTAGTCTTTATGCAACATCTTACCTATTTATTTATTTAACTATTTATTCTTGGATTTATATACCGCCCTATCTCCCCGAAGGGACTCAGGGTGGTGCTGAGCTTCTATCACTTAATCTATCCGTTATTTTTTGTTTTATTTGAGCAATAGTAATATCCCTGAGGAATAACATAATAACTTTGATCTGATCCTAAATCTGCATTGCGTAGTAATTCTTCTACCAATGCTTCAGATCATTGAACTCCCATATTGCTAGGCTGCTTGATTGTAACACCTGCCTCCCACCTTTGGTCTCCATTTGTCTTTGCTTGCAGGATTGTTCCTATTTCAATTCAAATGCTGTCCCTCTGAAGCTCTCTTTCCAGAATGTTGACCCACTTGCAGAAAATATCCGTGTTATTTTTAAGGTAAGTGCTAGGCTGGAATTGTTTAGTTTTTAAGGAAGATCGTTGTTAGATTAAAATCTTCCTTCTGATTAGAAGGCAGGGAAAATTTTATTTCTACTACTAGCTATCCCAGCCACGCGTTGCTGTGGCCCAGTCTGGTTAAACCTACCTACCTACTGTATTTCTCCCTCTATCCATCTACCTACCTACCTATCTACCTACGTACTATATTTTTCCCTCTCTCTCTCTATCCCCCTACCTATCTACCTACCTACCTAGAGAGAGAGGAGAGAGAGGCCTTGGGTGGAGGAGTTGGCAGCATGAGCGGTACCGGCAGCGGAGGAGGAGAGGCCGCTGACTTGGCAGCGGCCTTGTGGGGGAGAGTTGGTGGTGGCAGTGGAGGAGAGAAAGGCCGCTGATTCAGCAGCGGCCTTGGAGGGGGGAAGTTGCTGGTGGGGGCGGCAGTGGCAGAGGAGGAGAGAGAGGCTGCTGAGGAGGCAACCGTTGCGGATATGATGCAGACTGCTCCACCGCTCGTGCAAGTGACGTGAACAAAAAAGCGGCCAGGTGGGAGGGGCCGTGTAGGGAAGGGGGGCAATATCCACACAATCTATACATATCCTTGGTGCTATATTTGTAAGGAACGTTGTGTGAAAATTTGGAAGCGATCGGTGCAGTACTTTCTGAGATTAGCAATTTTGAACAAACTCATAGTTACATTTTTATTTATATAGATAGTGTGCTTGAGGATTTGATAATGGTTGGGCTGGAGACTGAGTATCACGTACAATGGGAAGTTGTTCTTTAATTCCAACTATTATAATCAAAACTAGTCTAGACTTTGCTATTAAGCTAGATCCATATGGCATGGATCAGCAAGGTTCCTTAGCCCAAGAACTTCACTGTCTACTGTTAACTTTGCAGGCTGCATTACTCTAATGGTTGGAGTCAAAGCAGAGAGTAAGCAAAGCTAGCTATACACATTGTTATATTCACAAATGCATGTGTTATAATCAAGCATATATCCAGATTTCCTCTTATCCATGTGATGCTCTTTTCAACCATCTCCCCCCCTCTCCCCCCAGTTTCAGAGCAAGTCTTAGAGAAATGATAGTGATACTGGGGTAAGTTGAGTTTGACACCTTTTAAAAAAATTAATAGGTGATTTTAGGTGACATTGCATGTTTTAAAAAGAGGAAATATTTCTAATAACTTTCTCTTAATATAAATTATTAAAAAGCCCTGGAAATAATCTGCCTTACATCATGCTTTATTCCCACAGTGTGGAGATGATCTTCGTCAAGATATGCTAACCTTGCAAATGATTCGCATAATGAACAAGATCTGGGTGCAAGAAGGTTTGAACATGCGCATGGTCATATTCCGTTGTTTTTCTACAGGCCGTGGTCGGGGTAAGCCTAGATCCAAGTATGAAACATTTTCAGTTCCTTTACCTTCCTCACCTTTATTTACAGACTAATAGGATTCTTGGGGGACCATATGGAATAATGACTTCAAGATCAGAACAGATTTATTATGTCTTTGGGCAAACATTGAGAATAGAGAAAGTGCCTTGCCAAATAATCTGTGAGTAGATTATTAATTTCCCAGTATGCTGATTCTTCCTTCCTAAGGCATAGCTACATAAGGCATAGGTTTTTTTTTTTACTCAAAATCATTCTGTGCCTGACACATATATAACAATGGATGTATGTTTCCAGTTTTATTTTCTTATCTGTCTTCTATTATTATTTTCACTGTTTTATTTGTTTCACATTTTAAAATGTGTTTGGAAATGCTTAGTGTTTTGAATATTATAATTATTAGATTGTAAGTATCAACTTTAATAATTTGTGCATGGTATCTGTTAGTCAGCATGAAATATCCCTAAATATCGAAGTGGGTTTTTTTAAAGTTGTTTTATTAACTATGTAAGGGTTTATTTCAATAATGGCCTGATAAAAAATTATTAGAGTAAAAAGATGATGAGCACCTGCTTCAGGTTATGACAGATGCATTCTTTATTTGCCGCAATATCCTTCTATAGGTACCTTCACAAGTGTGCCTACAGTTTAGCAGCATAAGATTATGACAAATAATTCAGCCTGTTGAATCTGAATCAACAGCTGCTTTCTTAGCAAAAAAAAAGAGGTTGTTGTTTTCTGAATTTCTAAATTGTGGCTTTGTTGATACACAAGAAGGAGCTTGATAACCTCCAGTCCACGTGCTTTCTTTGATGGCCTCCTGCGGAGCCCAGAAGAAACTAACTGGCTGATTATGGTCAGTCACTGTTCCTCAGACCAACCTACTGTTGTGGGGACAAAACATAAATAGGAGAAGGGAACCCTGTATATATTGCATTGAACTCTAGAAGGAAATCTGGGATAGAAATAAAACACGACTGTTTGCCTACATGCTCCTTGGTAGACAAGCAGTTATCTGAAAGCAATTATTTGTTCTATTATAGCACAGCTATGAGGGAAAGTGGCTTCCCCTTTTTTTCCAGCAGCCACTTGGTTTCCTGATGCTAATGACATTGAGAAACTAACAGACATGGACAGAACAGCTGAGAAAGAGGAGAAATAGGTTGCCCTCCTTCCAGCAACTGTTTAAATTACAATTTCCTGCCACCCGGGTGATCTTGGAGGTTCCCTTCTTCTGAATTATCTACTTAAGACTGTGTTGTTACAGTATGTGAGTCTGTCCCCCCAGGAGGATTTTACATATGGGCCTGAGAAGGCTGTGCATTCCTTCCATTTAATAAAAGTATCAACCTAGATACTATTGGGCTGTACAGCCCAGATGTCTGAATGGCAATAAGAATATCTTTCCTCTCCTATAGCCAACCTCATTTCCATCCATTACACATTACAGGGATGGTAGAAATGATCCCCAATGCAGAAACGTTACGAAAAATTCAAGTGCAGCATGGTGTGACAGGTTCTTTCAAAGATCGTCCCCTTGCAGACTGGCTACAGAAGCACAACCCTAAGGAGGATGAATATGAAAAGGTAAAGAAAAGGAACAAAAAAACCCAATAAAATCCTTTGCCTGAGAGGAGGCCTGAGGAGAGAGGGGTGCAGCCGGTCCATTGTTCCAGGGCCCATGGAACTCAAAGAAGGCCCATGAAGGGGATTTAAAAAAAATTTTAGAAAACCAATTTTTGGATATATACTTCATACTCTATACTTTGTGTGTATAGCAAAACCACCTTGCAGCCTTGTTCGACATAACCTTTATGGGTGCACGACCCCCTTGCACCCTGTTTTGGGCTTAGTGGGCCATGCTGCAGCCTCCTGGGAGCAAAAATTGACTGCGGGAGGGGGGGCGATGTCTCTCTCTCTCACACACACACACACACATGTCCTGTTTTGGGCCTTATAGGCCTCCGTGCATTACAATTATGACGTTACTGGTTTATGTATCTATGTGTAGGGGGGGGGGGCATATTAGTCTTGTTCCAGCACTTAATAATCTTCTCAGTGGCCCTGTTTGAGAGTCAAACCACAGAATTACATGCAGGAATTGTATCAATGTGTTCTTTCTATATTTTGTAATTGTAGCAATTACAAAAAGCGAAATAGAGTCACTGTAATTTAGATTTGTTTATGTGTTTTCAGATCCATTTTTTTGTTTCTTTAGTACAATATTGAATCAAGTAGAAACTGGTTTTATTTTATTTGGCATTATCATGGTAGTTTTAGTCTCTGAAAATGAGAAACAATATTAAGAATCCTATACTTTGTATAATCCGTTACAAATTATATTTTAAAATGTCTGGATGCAGCGCTTAGCCACATACATATGATTTTGGCAAATGTATTCATTGTGTTAAGTTTACTTGCAGAAGGATTTGTAAATGAGAATGTCAGGTACTGCTGAATGTCCTCAACATATTCCAGAAAGTGACATATCATGTGTTTTTGTTTGCTTCACACATGCATATCCTGTACAAAACTTTTAAAACTTTCTCTACCCATTGCCTTACCCACCTTTCCCACTGATTCTTTTCACAGCTATCCTAAATATATCTTCATCTTTCAGGCAGTGGAGAATTTCATTTATTCCTGTGCTGGCTGCTGTGTAGCCACTTATGTTTTGGGAATCTGTGACCGGCACAATGACAACATCATGCTCAAAACAACTGGGCACATGTTCCATATTGACTTTGGAAGGTTTCTGGGTCATGCCCAGATGTTTGGCAACATCAAAAGGTGAGGGAATCTTCTGAAATGGCTCCTCAAAGACTTTGCATAGCTGCTCTGAAATCCTCATAGAATTTTCCGAGAATACATATGCATGCCTGGATCAGCTGTCAAAGGCTATTTTATTTATTATTTTTTTATTTATTTATTTTTATTATTATTATTTTACTATATATACCTGCCATCTCACATAATAACTCTGAGTGGCTTACAACAGGTTGTTCTAAATATTATTATTATTATTATGGTTGGTCACAGTCAGCCAGAGGTTTAGACTGGGCTTTTATTATTTATTTATACAGTACTACTAAAACTCCCATGTTGATTGTTTATAATCTTCAGTTGACAAAACAGTACATCATGGAATAAAATCTTTTGAATGAACCTACCTCAAATGGGTTAATGTCTACTTCAGCTTCATTGAGAAACTGACCAAGGGTGAGAAATGAAAGCGGGCAGGTTGGTTTTTCACTTAAGAAATGCTTTGCAACTGGATGGATTCTGTAGGATGATAGAAGGCAGTCTAAGAATACCATGATGTTAACATGAATATCACCATAGTCACACTTCATGAAAAATGCTATTTGATATAAAAATGCAGCACTTGGTATTTAAATCAGCCAAGAGCTTCTTTTTAAACATTTCCTGTAAAGTAGGATTCATGTGTAATGCAATACCTAAAATATTTCACTTGGATGAAAGACAACAGTACTTGGCACTTAGCTGTTTCTCCATTATTTCGCCACAAAAATGAGGCTTAATGTGACAATAGTTTACACAAAATACAACTAATATAATCCCCAGTATAAAATTATGTTAATGTTATCCATTAATGCTATCCATAGAATTTAAGAGTAAATGATAAAGCTAAGTATTTTAGTTTTTAACTAGAGTGGCAGCCTTCGTTAATATCCTAGAATCAGCTTAGCAGAAGAAGTGGTATGCAGAAAATAATTAATATTTTATGCTGATTAAAATATAATTGAGTAATAAATAATTGGTCGCTTTTCCTTTCTGCATTTTAATATTTTTTACAATACAACCTTTCTACTTCCGTGTCTGTTGCCCTTAGGCAAGGCCTGTAGTTTTACTAAGATTAACCAAGAGTATAAAAAGCATTAAAAGAATTCATCAAGGAATGGGAATGCTTTCAACAGCTCATGTTAATGACTTTGGAATGTTTTGCCGTTTACATATTTATATCCTGCTTTTATTATTTTTATAAATAACTCATGGCAGCAAATACATCCAGACTATTCTCCCTGCAATATTGTGCGGGAACAGACGAAGAGCCATGCTGATTCCGGCAATGCTGTTTATTCAAGATAAGAGCAGACTATAAACCAACATGCAGCTTCTGACTGACAGCCCCTTTTATGGGAAACTGTCAGCCATTAACCAATAATTTTAAAATACGTCCTGCACTTGCACGGCAGAAGTAAAAGCCTCTGCTTATGCCTGCATGGGCATAACACTCCCCACAACAAGAACACTGTGAAGTGAGTTGAGCTGAGAGAGAGTGACTGACCCAAGATCATCCAGCTGGCTTCATGCCTAAGGCGGGAACTGGAATTCAGTCTCCTGGCTTCTAGCTTGGTGCCTTAACCACTTGTTCAGACTGGACTAACAATTATTTATTAACAAATTAACAAACGGTCAAACATTTCCTGATATTTCTCTTTGTTTTTGAGGTGTAAACCTCATGTCATAACCAAAGCTCTTCCACCTCCTTCTTGACACACATAATCAAATGTTATCCCACAATGAAGTAAAATTTAGAAATTTCTCTTTATTGTAAATTTTAGAAAATTTAGGAAAAAAAATTGAATTCAATTTTCCACCAAAGAAGTTATTTCAATTTGACAAAATTAACTTTGATCCTAATGCAGACTTAATTTCCAAATTTATTTTTATTCTTTTTTAAAATTTAAGATGAGAAAGAAAAAAATGGACAGATTTAATATTGTGTTGAAAGAGGAGAATACTATCATATTCTTGTGTATGAAAACAGTAATTAACAAAGAAAAGCATACATTAATAAGTCATATTAGAAGAGAGGCAAATACTACCATTCATTTCATTGATGCCTATGTCTCTAAGCATGAACAAAAGATACTGCTAGAGAATGCAGATCATGAACTCTTGAAAAGATTTTCAAAACATATCTAATAAAAATATCTTGTTAAATCTGCCGTTATCTTGCTAAAATCCAAAACTGTCATTCAGATGGAGTGTTCAAGAGGATATCTGAAGAACTATAAAATATATCTGCTTGGAATGATTATCCTTAGTCATTTTAAATATCATATTCATGGAATGACTGGAATATAATACACAACCAAATTGGGGTGTGTACTTTATGGAGTAGAGAAACAAAAGTAAATAGTATCTGTAAAAGTAAATACTATTTGTGTCATGCTATGTACTTTAATTCTTAATATTTAAGTTGATTTTACATAATATAAAAAAGAAAAATTAAATTCTAATATTGTTTTGTAAATAATATTTCAAAAGTTGATAAAAATCATGTTTGAGTTACAAGTATGAGTTATTTTATTAACATACTTGATGAATGAGTGTAGTTAGGAATGAAAAAGAAGTAATCCTTGATGTAAATACAATTTTAGCTACTTTGAGATATATAGATGTTCCTTCTCTATAGGGACCGGGCTCCATTTGTCTTCACCTCAGACATGGCTTATGTTATCAATGGTGGTGATAAACCCTCCAGTCGTTTCCATGATTTTGTAGATCTCTGCTGCCAAGCTTACAACCTGATCCGGAAGCATACTCATCTCTTCCTCAATCTTTTGGGACTGGTGAGAAAACATATTCCCCTCCCTATTGCTCATGGTCTTTAGAAACATTGCATCCGTCCAGTCAGCACATTGTAATTCTTGCTGAACCCTTCATGTCGGTTGATCATTCAGGATGAGCTTTCGAGTTTTGCATATTCTCTCTTTTTCAAGCTTCAAGCAAAGATCAAGGCAGAAAGTGCATAATCTCATCTCCAATGATTGTCCTGGCCAAAGATCTCATTCTTATTCCTGAAACCACAAAGACTAAGGACTTGCTTTATTATTTTTCTTTCGACTGTATTTGGCATTTTTATTCAGCTTCTCAAACACCTGAATTACTCAAATATTGTTGTTTGATAAGTTAAAGGTATTGTCACAAGATGTAAGCTGTTCCAAGTAAAACTACTGTATTTTTCGGAGTATATCTTTTTTCCTCAAAAGAGGCTGAAAATCTGGGTGTGTCTTATACACCGAATACAGCATTTTTTTGCTTCCCAAAGCCCTGCCCCCTCAACAAAAATGGCCATGGATAGCCTTATGGAGGCTTTGCAGAGAGTTCCTGGGGGCTGGGGAGGGCAGAACTGTGCAAAAAACGGGCCGTTTTTTGCTTCCCTGGCCCTCAGCAGCACTCTATAAGCCTCCATAAGGCTATGCATGCACTTTCTTTTGCAAAAAAAAGGGCCCGTTTTTGTGAAAAATGGACCATTTTTTGCTTGTTTTTGCCTTCCCCTCAGGAGCACTCTGCAAGCCCCCCCCAAGGTTACTTATCTTTATCCTTTTATCTACCTACCTAACTACTCTCTCTCTCTCTCCCTATTTACTGTATTTCCCTCTATCTCTCTCTATCCCTCTACCTACTTACACATACTCTGTCTCTCCCAGCTACCTACTGCATTTCTCTATCTCTATTTCTCTCTCTCTATATCCCTTTACCTACCTGCCTGCCTGCCTGCCTACCTACCTACCTACCTACCTACCTACCTATTCTCTCTCTCTCCCTACCTACTACTGTATTTGTCTTTCTCTCCCTCTATCTACCTACCTACTATTTTTAAATTTGCCTCGTCAAAACCTTTGCGTCTTATACTCCGGTGCATCTTATTTGCTGAAAAATACGATACTGCAATTGACTGATGGCGATTTTGTCAGTGCTGGTGATGTTCAAATTGTGCTCCAGTTGTTCTGGGATTGCACCCAAGGCCATGTATTGATACATTTTTTGCTTTCTTTTGTCACAGTCATTCTACCTCTATTTGCAGGTCTCAGTATTTTGTGATTGGTCTTGTTCTTTCTCTTCTCTTCTACTGTCTCCAGATATTGCAGTGACCACTTTCCAGACTTTTTTTGTCGTTGACATCAGTGATTCTAAAGTCTGGAGCAGGTGCTTTTCTGTGAATTCTAAAGACCTTGAAATCCTTAGCTTCTTCGTTTTCTATTATTTTGTCTATTTTGTGATCCCATCACTTTTTGCCTATGGGCAAACAGTAGTAATGATATGCAGAAAATACCATTAGTAATAGTATTTCAGGAAATCAGGAGTAGATGTTCCACTTCTAAAACTGGGATTGCCATAGTTCATATTTTCAACAGCTGCACCTCTTCATTTTCCAATGCTAATTTTTGATCTTTTTTTGCATTCAGATGCTGTCCTGTGGAATTCCTGAACTCTCTGACCTTGAGGACCTAAAATACGTTTATGATGCACTTAGACCACAAGACTCTGAGGCAGATGCTACTACCTATTTTACCAGGTGAGAAGGTATTAGTCTTAACTCTGATAGTTAGAAATTCAAAAAAGGAAGACACCAAACATCTGTATCCAAAAATCTTTTTCACCAACACTGTTCCCGGATCTTTATCAAAATCATGGAGTAGCACAGTCAACTTTGCATCACCATATAACTTAGAAGTTCCATCCTTTGATACAGATTGATAGAGTCCAGCCTGGGCAGTGTAGCCACGAAGCTCAACTTCTTCATTCACAACCTGGCCCAGATGAAGTTCACAACATCAGACTCTCGGCCAACATTGTCATTTGCCCCCCGTGTGCACACAATCAAGACGTCTAGCCGTATCGTTGACATTTTTCTCTGCCGACATGAAAAGGTCTTCAATCCCAGCAAAGGATATGTGAGTCCTTTTTATGGCCATTTTGTTAGAGGGCACTACAGTAGAGACAATGCTAGGGCAGCTGCTCTAGATAAGTGATGCTTAAAGCAAGGGATAGTTTATACCAAACACAGAAATAATGTGGAATCTGCAGTTGAAGTATTTGAAGTTTCATCTTTGCCTTGCAGATTTATATTCTGAAGGTGAAGCGAGAGCACCCTTCTGAGGTCACATTCATTCAGCGCACATTTGAAGAGTTCCAGGAGCTGCACAACAAGCTACGCCTCATCTTCCCCTCTTCGCATCTCCCAAGGTCAGTCTCCATTTGGCTTATAACCTTCATTTTTCCTTGATGCTGTACTCGGCACACTCCTGCAATTAACCAGGGAAACTGATTGTGTACTTATTCTCCATATGCCTTCCTGAATGAAATGCAATTTTTCTATTAGGAAAGAATTGAAATTTGTGATTGAAGTAATAAAAAAAGGTTCTTCATCTGTACATTCACGGTGGGGCAATCAGTGGTCTTCATGAAGTGCATATTATCATTGTTATTAACCCATGTTAATAGTACACAAGAGTGAGAAAAGCTAAAATGATTTCTGTTTAGGAAATAGATATAGTAGGTGTGTTTATACATAGGACAGTATATACCCATTTCGATCTGTGTTAAAAATAACCTAAGCAAAGGTTTGTAGAATATATAAAATGTGGCTGCATGCGGCATCTGAATTGCAGGCATGCCTTGAACCTTTTGGCCTTTTTGTCAAGCCAAGAATTTGATTCTTGCATGTTTATTATGACAGTTACTTCTTAGTAGCATGCAGTGATGTTGCAAGCAATCCTTGCAACATCACTGGTTCTTTTCTTTCCATAGCTCTTTTTCTGGGAAGCACCATTTTCTGAACGTTTTTATTCCTTCTGGCTAAATGTATGGAGAGAAATCAGAATTTGGCATTCTCATCTTTTTTTTTTACATAAACAATTCCTTCTATGTACAGGACTTTTAAGGAAGAACCATATCTTTGAACCCTTCTGCTTCAGAAATTTTCTTGATGGTTGGGCTCGCTGCTTAAATGTCTCTTTCGCCCCCACCCAATCCAATTTCCCAGCTTCCCTAGCAGGTTTATAATTGGACGATCCCGAGGAGAGGCAGCGGCTGAGAGGAGGAAAGAGGAATTGAATGGCTACATCTGGCATCTAATTCATGCAGCTCCGGAGGTTGCTGAGGTAACATGGATGAAGAGAGATCATACTAGCAAGGCTACGGAGAATTTGTAGGCAAAGGCTTCAATCTATAATAGTTCCACCTGAATTATTCTGCAGTTTGTCCCCAGGATTCTTGTCTAGAGAATTTTGCTTGATTATTCTACTGAAAATTTAAATAGCTTTTCTCTTTATTGTCACTCCTAAAATTACTGAAGCATGTTGGGCCCTAGGATGCATCAAGGTTACCTTGATGCTTGATATTCTGCTAAGCTATTTGCCTTTCAGACGAGAAAGGCAAGTCTTTTTATTTAAGGCTCTTAAATAAACTTGCCAGTCATGGAATAAAGGGACAGGCCTGGATTAGCAACTGGCTAAGGGACAGGAAACAGAGAGTAGCATTAAATGGACACTTCTCCAGGTGGAGAGAGGTAAAGAGTGGGGTCCCCCAAGGTTCAGTACTGGGACCCCTGCTCTTCAATCTTTTCATAAATGATCTAGAAGTAGGAGTAAACAGCAAGGTAGCCAAATTCGCCGACGACACTAAATTATACAGGGTAGTAAAAACTGAGAGAGAGTGTGAGGAGCTCCAGAGGGATCTCTTGACACTGGGGGAGTGGGCAAACCAGTGGCAAATGAGCTTCAACATTAGTAAGTGCAGAGTGATGCACATTGGGGCAAAAAACCAACTATATCTATAAACTGATGGGGTCTTGTAGAGTCCTTGAGTTACGACTGGTTGCAAATTACGACCGGCCGGGAATCTGCCCTGCAACTAAGCACCTGATACAACTGCCAGCCACACCTGATTGGCTAAGATGCGGCTGGCTGAAACAATGTTACCCTGACTATCTGGAATTCCCGCCTAATACAAAAGTATAAATAGCTGTCAAAACTACATTTTGCTCCCTGTTGCCTTTGTAAATAGTTATCTGCTTTTCTTGTAAATAAATTCTGATTTTATTGAAGGAAGCCTGTATCGGACTCATTGCCTCACAGTATTTAACACTGGCGATGAGGCTGTGGGCACCAGGCTGTTCCTTCCCGCCGACCTTTTCTCAGCACTGCTGCCACCATGACAGTCATGCCGCTGTTGGTGCCCTATGATGCCGCCAAAGAACCGTGGGCGGCATTTTTAGCGCAATTTGAATGCTTCCTTATTGCCAATGATTTTGGGGAGCTGACCCCGGCATGGAAGCTCAGCTACTTCTTGGGATGAGGCGGTCCAGAGCTGTTTGCAATGGTTCGGACGATCACCGCCCCCACTCCAGTCTACGAGGTGTCGTGGGACGACCTCCTGGCACGGCTGCGGGCACACTATGCACTGGTGCCATTCATGATCGCCCACCGCCTGGCTTTCCGCTGCTGCGTCCAGCAGCCCAGTCACTCCATCGCGGAGTTCCTGCAAGCTCTGAGGGCGGCCGCTATTCCATGCGAATTCGCTGCTGCGTTCCCGGAGGAGTTCCTCCTGGAACATTTTTTCAGCGGACTCCTGGATGGCCACCTGAGATGCCGCCTACTTGCCAAGGCCACCATCACGCTAGCCCAAGCCGTTGAGAAGGCACGCGCATCAGAGCTGTTCAACCTGTCCGAGCCTGACAGTGAGTGGCTTGCGGCCTTCCATGCCTTCCCCGTTGGCCTGCCTTGTCAATGAGGTCGCTCCCTGGGAGGACCTCAATCTGGAGGACATGTGGCCGCCCTGAAGGCCTCCGGCTGCAAGACCGGCCGCACACCTCCTGGATGCCAGCCCTGCCTCGGCTGCGGAGGAAATCACCAGCGGCTGGACTGTCACTTCCGCTCTGCCACCTGCCGCTGCTGCGGCCAAAAGGGCCACCTCACCGCGGTCTGCCGCGCTGCCATGCCAACAGCCTCGCAACGTCAACCGGCCACTCCATCTGCCTGCCCAGCACCACAACAACAGCAGTGTCCTTCGGCCCAGCAGAGAAGACCCCTATGCAGGTCTCCGCAGCCTTCTGACTGCCTCGCCCTGACTGACTCCCCTGCTCCCACCGTCTCCTGCCCTGCCGATGGTATGCGCCTGAAGATGACAGTCAAGCTCTAGGGGGTGGGGGTTGAGATGGAGGTCGACTCCAGGTCGACCAAAGCCCTTCTGTCTTGGGCCCAGTTAACAAAACTCTGCCCTACCCTTCATAAGGGTGATTTGGCCCCAGCCCAAACTATACTGAGGGAGTATCAGCGCTCTCCCATCCCCACCCTAGGGCAGTGGGTGGTATGGGTGGAGTACGGGGATTTTACAGGAGCCCTACCTGTTATAGTGGTGGCCA
>JAPKID020000720.1:1872-16823 GCA_026931265.2 Tropidonophis doriae | reverse complement strand
TATTTTGTATGGTTTTTTAATATTCCCTGTGCGCCGTCCCAAGTCCCTTTGTGGAGATGGGAGCGGGATAGAAGTGCTCTAAATAAATAAATAAATAAAAGAAGTAATCAGCACAACCAAAGGTCTTTCTGTACTTAACAAAAAGTATAGTGACTTCTTTTGGTGTTTGTTGACTTGAAATTATCTAACAGACAGCAGCAATTATGTTGTGTGTCTCTCAGCCTTATCTAAAATCAAATTGAACACCTGCCATTTCATTTTCCGTATAAAATTCTAATTTTGATTGTGTGATCCTAAACATTATTTTGCTTGAATATGAAATTAAGGCTATTGTACAATATTATGCATGGTCTGTTAACTGTGCTGCATTCTTCTCCTTCTCTTTTTTCCTCCTCCTCCTCCTCCTCCCCTCCCCTTTCTCCTCCCCTCTCCTTCTCCTCCTTCTTGTTCCCCTCCCTCTCCCTCCCTCTCTCCCTTTCTCTCTCCTACTTCTTCCCATCATTTTCAATCTCTTGTCTACCGGGTTGTTCTCTAGATTTGTGGTATAGCTTTGTTAGAAATTTTACTGATTCTTCTTCTGTTGCTTTCCATATTTTAATTGGTATTCCATCAGTTCCTTCTAACTTGGTAATGATAGCAGTACTGATCTAACTTCATTTACTAGGACTCAAAGTTCTTGAAAGTAGGGAACACCTTCTAAGGAATCTTAGATTTTGACATCTCTACCATATTGTACTGTGCTGTTCTGCATACTACTTCACTCTTTGATCCCTTTTGAGATCTAAAAGTGCCGTTCCTTCTTTGTTCTTAATATCCTGAGTAGTAAGCAATGTGATCATTTTATAGAAAGTGTCCAATCCCAGTCCATCTCAATTCACTGCTGTCTAAAATGGCAATTTTTAATGGTTTCCTTTCACCTTTCTTCACTATGTTCAGCTTTCCTAGATTAATGCTCTTACGTTCCATGCTCTCACTGTAATTTCTGCAGCTTAAATTTTTGTGTTCCTTATGGCAACATCAGCAACTAGACATCCTGAATGTTTTAATGTAGCTTCCATTAGTTCTCCGAGGATCCTCAGCTCTTTCTCTTTAGTATGTTGAATGACATCTGAACAGGAGAGGCATTACCTGGCTTTTTACATTTACATTTTCTATCAAGTGTAACAACATAGGAGTAGTTATCTACTACCTTTTCCACATAGTGTGAAATGATTCCTTTGTCATACCTGCTTGCTGTAGTTGGGATCAGTGGTGGGTTCCTACCTGTTTGGATTGGTTCAGCTGAACCGGTAGTGGTTTGGTGGCCTGGGTCGCTAGAACCGGCAGTGACCCAGGCCTGCCACATCCCTAAATTGGTCCCCTGGGTGCCACCGCTACCAGTGGCATCTTGTTTTTCAGTTGTGCGCATGCGCAGAACAATTTTAATTGAACTGTGCAAGCACACATAGTGCGCATCAAGCAAGCGCACACAAGCAAACTGGCGGTAGGGCTGTCGGAACCTACCACTGGTTGGGATGCTGGGATGACCTTCACACCTTGGGTAACGTTTCAAGAAATACATACTTTGGACATATGCTTCTAATATTCTTTGCTGATCTTTCCTAGGAATACTTTTGTCTTGCTAAGGCAACATACCAAGGCTTGTGTGGCAAAATTGTGTTTTAAAAGCAGAAACAAGGTATAATGTGATAGTTCTTTAATCATGTAGCTAACTTGAACAACTGGCATGCTATTGTACTTAAAATGTTTCTTATACTAGATTCTTCTAGAACAAACTTTAAACTTTTGGTGGAAAATATTCCTTTTCTTTCAATAACACAACACCACAATATCAGTTAATATCTCTATATTTCCTTGCATTTCAGACAGCATCCCTAACTCCTTGTATCAATGTGTATCTAATTACTTGCCTAGCTTTATGATGCTTAATAACTAGGCATTGTATTTATTAACTATGTATAGTTAGGTTTTTTAAATGCTTTAACTAAGAAAAACAAGTATGCCAATATCAGTAATATAAATGTTGGCTTGCTTTATAGCTTGTTAGACAAAGAAACCCCCCCCTCCTCTTTTTCAGTCCCAGTGTTAATTAAAAATATGCTTGAATATTTTATGTTATAAAATTATACTGAAATATTTGATATTTTTTCCATTGGATGTTAGCTTTGCCAAAACTGTAAAATTTTTTGAGAAGTTACTCTGAGTATTGAGAAGTTACTATGCTTCTAGGCTGCTCAAGGAAAGATTAAAATTAAAACTTTTTTTTAGTCTCGGGATTTGTTTTTAGCTGTCTTCTCGGAGCATCTTCCTTGCTAACAAGATGTTAATATATGAAATATTCATACTCTGTCATAAGTAATTTTGCTCTAAATATATGATATTTAGTACACTGAAATTACATTAGCATTATATTTTCCTTCTGACTTCCCCTTTGTCAGCATTAGGAAGCTGCTAAATGGTTTGAAAGAGGATGCATTTGGATAGTGCTTTCTGTGCTTAAAGATGTACAAGCTTTCTCTGTTGGGTTCAGCACAACATTTATTCCTGTTTCAATATTTTTGTACTATGATAAATTATATCTTCTGTATATCCAAAAGCCTTAAAAGCTCAGAGAAACCTAATATACACTTGCTCAGAATGGTTCTTTTTCTGTTTTAAGTGTTTACTTTGAAACCCTGGGAAATTAGAATTGAAGCTGTTTGCACAGTTGCAAAGCAAAACATGGAATTACAGGCCCAAAACATCTCTCTTTCTAATAGCTTGAAATTGTTTAAAATTCATGCATGATAGAAGAGTGAGATAATTTTGCTCTGCAACTTTTCCCTCTGCCCCGTGCATGGGGCTTGGCTTATTGGACATAATAGTGAAATGCTAATATGACCAGATGGAGATTTAAGAAAGTAGGAAAATTAATTGCCATGTAGATTGAATTCTATATATCAAACCTTCTTCGGAAGTTATGGACAAGACAGAGGCATCCGTGTTCTAATTGGAATTCTGAAGTATTGTTATGAATAAACCCTTTAAGATTATGCAGAGGTTCATTATGCTCCTACCCTGACTTCTTGTTCTCTGCCCATTATTTCTGCTTTAAACTTAATCTGTCTGAAAAGGACAGTCTGTAGTAATCCTGAAATTCTGATAAACAAAAATGAAAATCAGGTTAGCCAAGTATATGGATGTTGTAAAATACTATTCAGCAACCCAGTAGAGGTAGTCCATGGGTTATGTCCATTATGTCCCGAAGCAAAGTTTTAAGTAGGGAAGAGATAGTAGGTGGGTGGGGAGAGTTGACGTGGAGGCTTAAAATTCCAGGGAAGCAGTGTATTACATTGTTCTGAATTAGATCAAATTCCCTCAAAAGTAGTTCGGTGGTTTGGTAATACTTTTGAATCTAGATTTTCGCAATGGTTAGGCTTGCATTTAAACTGCTTTGTCTGATATGCTAGCTCAGTGGTAGTCAACCTGGTCCCTACCACCCACTAGTGGGCATTCCAGCTTTCATGGTGGGCGGTAGAGGTTTTGTCTGTTACTGAAGCATTTTCTTTTTTAAAATTTAATTGACTTCCCTACTATATGAATCACCATTATTGTGGAACCGATTGGTGGTTAGAAAGTTTTACTACTAACAGAGATACAAAAGTGGGAGGTAAGTATAAAAAGACTACCTGTGCTACCTGATCCATTTTTGCAAGAAAATTAAAATAGTTCATGTGCCAAAAATGATCAGGGATGACTATGTGCCTTGTTAGTTATATGTGGTTTTGTATTTATTCTTGAAAAGTCAGTTAGTATAGAATTCAGCCAGTGCAATTTCTGGAAGAACTCAATGAAACAATTCACATCTATACTGAAGGGACTGTACACTGTCTGCCAGTGTGTTTTCAGACAAAGTACAAAATATTGCTTATTATCTTTAAAGTAAAATAGGATAAATTAATTCTCTTCAAGATTGTTGCTTTTTGTGGAAAAAGAATAGATATGGCTTTAAACATTTCTTTAAAACAGTATATAAATTGGTTATGGCCTTTCCAATCAGATTAATTCATTCTGTTTAAATTCATTCATTTTGTACATTAATAAAGTGCTGACATTTTGACTTTTTGAAGAGTTCAGAGCATGCTTTATTTCATAGTTGAATAAAATAATAGTTTTTGTAAAAGTTATCCAACTTCACTGCTCATTACCTTCAGCTAAGGGGGAAAAAACTAAGAGAGGATTTGTGATGCATACACAATGTTCAACAAATCAATTAGCATTCTGATTTAGACAATAAATCCTTCCTTTGCCTTTATAATTTTCAATTTTTAATTATTCTATTCCTTTTTTAATTGCCTCCTATGGGAATATAATATTTATATATGATTTTATGTTTTTATCTTTTTACTGTATACTGTCCAAAGATATTCTATGAGTGAGTGAGACTTTGGTTTCCAAATTCAAGAAAGCCTAACAAACAGATTGACAGACAGACTGACACACGTATACACGCGTGTGTGTGTGTGTGTACACCTCATGAATACCTTGAATTAAAATTTGAATTTCCAAGTATCTGAAGAAATACTAATATTTGTTTATATTATTTATGACCACTCATCTAATAACACAAACTCATGGTAGTTCACAACCACAATAAAACCAAGAACTCTAAAAACCATAAAATCCTGAAATCAAAACTAAATCCCATGCCTGAATTATCCCCTTGGGACATCCCACAACCAACTCCAAACTTTAGCACCTAGATACAGAAACAAGTCTTCATAGGTTTCTTCATAGCTAGAGAGGTGGGGCCATAGAAATTTGCAAGTAGCAGTAATTTAGTTTCAAATGTATGTGAATTATTGCTATCAAATTCTGCATGCTGCTTTTTTGGTCCACTATTTTTATCTAACAATTTTATTTTGGAAGTTTTATCTCTTAACATATCCTCCTCCAAATATAATTGTTTTAAAACTTTAATCCAGGGAAATAATGTCAACCATTTTAACTCAAGTATTATAGAGAAAATGTTTTTTTCATTTTTGAAATTTACACTTCAATAGTTAGTTCTCCAGGAATTTTTAAATTATTACTACAGAATATATCAATGAGGCATGGCTTCCTAAAGGGGCAATAAACATGGCATTATATATATATATTTAATTGAAGACAATTTGCGTCATGAAATCAGGCAGCATAACGTTTGTTGATATTTGTTTTATAATAGATGTAATCAAATTCAATGTAAATATCCAATCTATTAAGCATAATAATTCCTTTTGTTCTTGAACTGGATTTGGTATAATCATTACTATAAACTTGCCACATACGTATAAAGAAGACTTGGAAGTGACGGTTTTAATTCCTAGTAGATAATTTTTTTTAATATCTTTTGCTATGCAATTTTGCTATATTTTAGCTGGTGAAAAAAATTAGCTTATAAAACTCCAGTAATTAATCATCTGACATCGAAGAATGCAACTTAGGTCTCGTTGCTTGTTATCATGAGTTACTGCAAGTCCGAAGGGATTTCCAATTTAAGTCACTCAGAAAGAGAGAGAAAGAGAACGCCTCTGTGGATTTTCTAACTGTATATTTGTCTGTAAAATACATTGTAATATTATGTTATGTGTGCTTCTGATTACCTGTAAAACTTGGGTAATCCACGTTTTACCCTTTATATCAGAGGTGTCAAATGACATTGTCACGTGATGTACAGTGACTTCCTCCTTCACTAAACCAGGTGTGGGCGTGGCCAGTGCGTGACATATCTAGCCCACCGCCCGCGGTTTTGACACCTCTGTTTTATACCTCTGTCAGTGAATCTGTCTGCAGCTCATATTCACCTAAAAGATAAACAGTCATAAGTAATATTAAGCAGTACTCCTACAATTATCTTTTTGAATGATACCAAGCATTACAATTTGTAATTTAACTGAAAGCTTGTTTTTATCCTAGTAACACATATGGAAGGATATATTTTAAGGCATAGAGGGACCAAGAATCTCTAGATAATTGTTTCATGAAAACATAGCAGAAAAGCTTTATGTGTTATTTCTCACTATTCCACTATCTCCTTTATCCTACATAAACTTGTTACAAATAGGCCAAATATAGCTTCTTTTTCAGTTACTCTTTCCCTCGCAGCAGTTCTTCATTTAAGAAGGTTTTTCAGTAGTAGAAAGGGATTACTTAATGTTTTCTTATTCCATGAAATTGCTCAGCTACCATGAAATTGCTCAGCTACCATTAGCTTTCCAACAAGATCGATCAACCAACCAATCAATCAATCAACTATCAATCATAAGATGTGATATGTCTAGCTTATCTTTACATATCTCATGACTAAAAAAGATAGCATATGATTTGCATTTGCAGTTACTTTAAAGTTATGTGCTTTTGTGATTTCCTAGAGTTCTTTTTCACAGAGAAGAACACACTGCTATTTTCAATGGCTACTTTCAATCTCCAAAAGGAACTTCAGTTTTGTTTTTCCTCAATTATTATTTTTTTCAGTAGCTTTGCGACCTTGAATAAATAGGAGATAAGTATAATGTGTATATCACAGGTGCTAGAATATGATATAAGAAAAGCATTCTTGGTTTGAACTCTGGCATGTCTAGTTTGACATCTCATTCCTGAAGTGGCAGACAGTTACCTGCAGGAAGCAAGACATGGGACCACTACATTTATCCACTGATCTTTCACTCAACATTGAAGCCTCTAGTGAAAATTTATAGTTATCATGAGAAACAGCCATTTATAGCTTTGCTGGCCCTTTGCATTGTCAAAAATGTGTTCAAATTCCACTGCAAGGTAACCTTTGGTATAGTTTAGAGCAGGATTATTCCATCTGGTGTCCACATAATTCTAGGCTTCTGAAAAAAATTGGTGGAGTTATGTGAGAGAAAGAAAGAAAGAAAAAAAGAAAGAGAAAGAAAGAGAAAGTAAAAGAGAAAAAAAAAGATAACTCAAATAAAGCCAATTTTCTATCACTGAAACTCTGTGTCATGTCGTGGGATTTTGAAATTTATTTATTATATTAGCAGATTGTGTGACTTGAAAATATTTGAAACTCCTCTTCCAGAACTAATAGAGTGGGAAAGCCCATTTCATCTTTATTTTCCATGCCTAAGGAGGAGACTTATGTTATTGGCTGAAGTTGTTTTCAACCAATGCCATTTAATAGCTATAGCACTTAGATTTAGTTTTAAGGCCCTTTCTAACTAGTTTACAGAGTCATCATATTGCCCTGAATAATCTGGGTCCTCATTTTATTAACCTCAGAAGGATGGAAGGTTGAGTCAACCTTGAGCCAGTGAGAATTGAACTGCTGGCAGTCAGCAAAATTAGCCTGAAATACTGCATTCTAATCACTGTGCATTATGGATCTTATTATATGGATCTGGTTAAACCAATCAAAATATTTCAGTTTCCATAATAGTGATATCTACCCTTACTAGAACAGTACAGGAAAAGCTGTATTTCCACTCCCCAGGAAACAACTTACTTGAGAATGCTTCTCAAAAAAGTGATGTTCATGATGACTACAAAGTTTGTGAATTTGACTTTTAAGGACTTAAAATATTATTCTGCCATACATTACAACTGAAAATACAAATGAATGATGCTTTATCAATATTTCGTCTGTGAAAAAAAAGCTGTTTAGCAACACCAGGGCTGTCAAACTGGTGGCCCGCAGCCTAGATGCATCACGCACAGGCCATGCTCATCCCAGCTCCGTGAAAGGGAAACATGTCATGAACATCATGTGATGGCAACACCACGACTTTGACACCCGTGAGTTCCATGTTCTTCTATTTGACTATCAAGTTTTAAAATAATTTCTTATTTTCATGTAATTTGTCCCTATCCATCATCTTAAATGATACATACATATGTCGTCCTAAGAACCGTCTTACATCTTAAGGTCCATGATTGTAAATTATCTTGCCCAGATTCATATTCTGTCTCCTTGGTATTACATTGAGGATCTTTTCAAAATGTGTGACCATCATCGCAGCAATTTTCACTTAAGAGGAATGGTAATTTTCCAGATAAGACTCCTGGATAGATGGAAACTTGCAACAGTGGCTTTAATGAGTAACTTCATCATTTTGACTTTTCATTGGTTCATTTAATGTTAATGTCCATTAGGTTTCAGGAGGCAGACAAATTGCATAAATAAATAACTTTGGATTCAGGCTTTGTCCAACATATTATGCAAGTCCTTAAAGCAGTCAGAAAACTTTCAAATATGCTTAAAAAGGTTTGTGGTTCCTATTGCTTCTTCACTCTCCAGTATGGGTTTTAAATTTCATCTCTCTTTGCATTGCAAAGATTTGAATTATAGTTTTAAAAAATGTATTAGTCTGGAAACTTGACTTTTTATGCCAAAGTACTTTTCTCCAAAGCCTTGTCCAAAAACTTCAGTTATCCTCTCCATCATTTTATTGTTGTACAATATGTTGCTTATCTCTTATATTCAGAATTCATGCTGAAAATGGAGTTTATGACTTCATATGATAAAATATAAAAAGATAGTGATTGAATCCATAAGATACATATGCCCTCGTCACCCCTTCATTCTTTGTTTTTTTTTTCAAAAGAATTTTTGTTAGTTTTTAACAAATTATATTTTAGGAAAGGGGGATAGGTTTTTTTTTTTAAATTGTGGAGCTTCAATGTCAGAGGTGGTGGGGTCATGTGGGTCTTCATACATATATTTTGTTAAGCAGAAAATGGTCGGAAATACATATATATCACATTTTGTTTTAAATTCATACATTCAATTTTAGCTTTAAATTCACATCCGTTTCAAGAATTACAATATTTCCAAGTTTAGTTATTTTTGAGATCTAAGTCTCTTTGCTATAGCACCCTCCTTTTCCCTTGCCCCGGTGGGCGGGGCTGTGGCTCCTCCCGTTCCCTCTTCTTTGTCACCCAGGATGAGGAATGTTTTTTAAGAAAGGCCTTGGCCTCCCCTGTTGTTTTAATTTTAATTCTGCCTCCCTCCCAGAATACCAACATTCCCTCAGGCATTAACTACTTAAACCAGATTCCATTTTCATATAATTTTTTAGAAAGGAAAAAATATTTCCTTCTCAATTCTCTGACTTTTTTTGGTATCTGTTTTATTATATTAATGTTTTTTTGTTCAAACTTCAAGGGTCCCTCTCGCTGGACACACATATAGGTTTCTCAAGAGACAGATAAGATGGTCTGTTACTCCCATCTCTTTAAGCACTTGCCACAATTTGTTGTGATCCACACAATCAAAGGCTTTAGCATAGTCAATGAAGCCGAGTAGATGTTTTTCTGGAACTCCTTTGCTTTCTCCATAATTCAGTGTATGTTGGCAATTTGATCTCTACTTCCTCCACCTCTTGGAAATTCTGCTTCTACTTCTGGTAGTTCTCAGTCCACATACTGCTGGAACCAGCTTGTAGGATTTTGAGCATAACTTTGCTAGCATGTGAAATGAGTGCAATGGTGTGGTAGTTTGAAAATTCTTTGGCATTGCCCTTCTTTGGAATTGGAATGCAAACTGACCTTTTCCAATCCTGTGACCACTTGAGTTTTCCAAATTTACTGGCAAATTGAGCGTAGTACTTTTATTGCATCGTCTTTTAAGATTTTGAACAGCTCAGCTAGAATACTGTCACCTCCACTAGCTTTGTTGTTGCTCAGATTTCCTAAGACCCATTTGACTTCACATTCCAGAATGTCTGGCTCGAGGTCAGTGACCAACCCATTACGGTTATCAGGGATGATAAGCTGATTCTTGTATTGTGTAAAATTCTGTGTAATTTTACCACCACTTTTTAATCTCTTCTGCCTCTGTTAGGTCTCTGCCAGTTTGGTTCTTTATCATGGTCATCTTTGCATGAAACGTTCTTTTCATATCTCCAATTTTCTTGAAGAGTTCTCTGGTCCTCCCTATTCTTTGTATTTTTCATTTAATAAGATATTCTTATCTCTTCTCTGGTATTCTCTGTAATTCTGCATTCAGCTTGGTATATCTTTCTCTTTCTCCCTTGCCTTTTGCTTCCTTTCTTTCCTCGGCTATTTGTAAAGCTTCCTCAGACAGCCATTTTGCTTTCTTGCTTTTCTTTTTCTTTGGGATGGTTTTAGTTGCTACCTCTTGTACAATGTTGTGACTCTCCGCCCCATAGTTCTTCAGGCATTCTGTCTATCAGATCTAATTCATTAAATAAAAAAGGAAAAGAAAATGTACAGCTTATGAAATGTTGCTACTGTTAGGGAGCGGCAGGGTCAATGAGGAGGCAGGCCATCTGCTTTAGTGCTTACTGACAGAGAGAAAAAAGATCAAGAGGTGTGGACCAGAACTTAGCAAGAATCACTAAGGTGATCATTCGAGGGTATTACCGCTAGGTATGGTGACCAAACTTGTGGAATTCATTCCCTCTGCCAGCCAAAGCAAAAATGACCACAGATATGCAGAACCCCATGGCTGGATGGCAGGAGATGGTCTTGCAGCAGATCAGGAATACAAGTGCAGTCACCCTTTAGCTTGACCAGCCCAGATCTAGGCCTGTGCCTCCCATCATAAAGCCATAGACCCAGCTGCAATAATATTGGGCTGTATCAGTGGAACGGGCTGCAATTTTGAGGTTCCTGTCCTAAACAATACCTAAATCTTGCTAAGCTCCAGTTGCTTTCAGTGTCACATCTACAAATTTGATGCTTCTGGGCGAAGTCAGAAATTAAACTCTCCAAGCCAATAATATCAAGATTCATTTAATTAATGGGAAAAACACAAAAATTATCTCATCTTTATATAGAGCCTGGTTTTTTTAAAAAAAACAACAACATTAAAATCAAAATCATCATCTGTGCACCGCCCCGAGTCCCTTCGGGGAGAGGGCGCGCTTAATAAATTTGATTAAATAAAAAGTAAATAAATAAATCATATCTAGCTTTATCAAGAACGTGCTATTGTTCTTCAAAGATTTTTCCCATAAAAGGCAGGACGTATTCATTTATGATACATCAGAATGAAGCTTCCCATGATGCTAAATAATTTATGTGGGAATCATTGTGTTGGATGTTTATTTGTTTAGGAAATAAGTAAGCTAGTAAAGGAAGCAATTATGGATGAGAATATTATATGATGTAAAGGATTAATTTTCTGAAGCTTAAGTTGACAAAATATTAAAGACCAATCTTGTATTGACAGGAAGTTGGATGTAATGACTCACTCGACCTTTCTCATCCAAAGGCAATACTGTTTTTATAAAATGAAACTGCTACTGTTTACTATTGCAAAACACAAATGGATAATGAAGACTACATTGACCAAGTTCTGTTTGCCCAAGAGTTGGCATCAATAACAAAATGGGGTGAAGTATCAAATTAGGAAATCAAGCATTGCGATAACATCAAATGAAAACTTCAGCAAATTCACAGAATGTGAAGGTTTCCACTGTTCCGAGAGCCTGATATGGTAAATACGTTTTGAATTCAAATGACAGTATTTTTGTGGATTCATAGATTCCAAGCACATCAGTTATTAAAGGTTGTGATACTGGAAAAAAGAAAAAGAAGACTTGTATACGTGATTCACTAATGACAAAAGATTTACTCATCTACTGTGAATGATAAATTAACTCGATTCAGATTAATTTTGCTGTTTATTGGTTTAGTAGTTCTATATCTCTAGAGTTTCCAACTGTGATCAAAGGTTAATGCACCTCAATATGTGGTATCTATTGTATAATAAAGTACAGGTAATCCCGCAGGTTACAAGCATTCTCTTAGTTCAATGTTATGTGATAAGTGCCCCCTAGTGTTTACAAACAAGTCCAGAAACTACCAATGTTGCAGCACCCCAAGAGTTGTTCACCCTTACAAACAACCACAGAGGCTTTGCAATGTTTGCCCTGCCTATTCCTTTCTACTCTGCATTTTGCCAGCCAAAATGGAGCTTCAGAGGTGTGGGGGCAGGCCCACTCCTCTGAAGCTCCATTTTGGCCTGAAAAGTTCTTGGTGAGGTCTGCACACACCAGCGTGGCTGAGAGGCTGGGGAGGAAATAGCTTGCTAGGTCTTTGCATGGTAAGTGACCTGGAGCAGCAGATTGGGGGGAAGTATTTGTGGGGAGCATGAGTCAGGAGGTCTTGGGTGGTCTTAAGCAGGTGGTCTGTTCCCTCACTAGCCCCGCCTTCCTGGCTTTCCCCATCCTGAAATACCTCATGTGCGCTTAATGAACTGTGCATTCAATTAGTAAATGTGTGGGCAAAAGCAGGGAGTGATTATGGTCTACGTACAAGATTCACTTCCATGAATCCTTGGGTTATAAATGTAATCGGCAGGCTCCATTACATTCGTAACTCAAGGACTACCTGTAGTTGGCGAACATCAAGAGAGAGCAACAACCCACACATGCTGTGTGTGGGTTTCAACAATAGCAATAACACTTAGACTTATACAGTATACCACTTCATAGTGCTTTACAGCACTCTCTGAGCAGTTTACAGTGTTAGCATATTGCTCCAGCAATCTGGGTTCTTGTTTTACCAACTTCAGAAGGATAGAAGGCTGAGTCAACCTTGAGCTGGTCAGGATCAAGCCTGCAATACTGCATTCTAACCACTGCACCACCAGGGCTCCAATAAGGGCTACACGTTACTTGAAATGTTGTATAATGCACATATGTTTTGCAGTAAAAGGCATACATCAAAGTCACTTGCCATAGAAAGAATCATTACCAAGTTGGGCATCCACTTGGTTCTTATATAAAACAGAATGCCCAACTAGGTAATGATTCTTTCTATGGCAAGTAACTTCTGCATATGCCTTTTACTGCAAAACATGTGCATTATACATTTCAAGTAATTTGTAAAGAAATCACCTAATTGCTATTATATGATAATTATGTTAATTAAAATAGGATGATCTTCCAAAGTATTTTGACAGTGATGAGGTACATGACTCATGGGAGTCTGCTGGGAGAGGGGTGAACAAATAACGAAAAGCATATGATGATTTGCAATACCAACTCTGCCCATTTTGCTTATGCATTGTAATGTTGTGTGCATGTAGATAAAGGGCAGAACTTGTAATGCACCATCAGGTTGCATATTTTACATTCCGTTGAACCCTCAAGATTCAACAGATCTCTCTGATATAATCTATTCACCCTAAATAATTTCTTTTAAGCATCAGGCTTTAGTAAAAATGTTCTCCAATTATTAAAAAAAAATCTTCACTGTTTACTGAATATTTATATTGCTGAAAACGCTTAAGCTTTAACATTGCTAAATAGTTCCATTTGTCTAAATGAAAATTTAAATGAGTGTTATAGTTACAAAAAGCAAATAAAGAAAACTAAAAAATATAATTTAAAGTTGTTGCTAAACTTTGCAACTGAAATGAAACTTAATAAACTTTGGCTTCTGAAGGAAAAATATAACTTTATGCTTATGTTTATGAACAGTTGTTAGTCCATTTTGCTAGAGCTTTTCAGCCCTGCACTTCAATGCCGACAATATTAAAATCAATTTCTCTTCAAGTGAGTGTGCACATATACTTTTTTTAGCAGGAGTATTATTTTTATTGATTTTTATGAGAAAAAAGTAGTGTAAAATTTTGTTAATTTCTGTGACCTGTTATTGGAACACTTAGGAGAAAAAATAACTAAAAATTAATTCTTGCAGTATGCCTTTTTAATACAAACGTCACATATTGATGCTATGCCATATGAAAGTTGTTCATCCAATTTCATAAGCTTACTTCTTCAAGGATAAAAAAAATCATTTCTTAGTGTGCTTTAGAATTTTTTTTTTTTAAATCTTGATATTTGGTGAAGCTTGCTTTTTTGAGGCAAGAGGATTTGGGTTATTATTGCTTTCTACTTACACATTTTCCTTAATTCTATATTCAGTGGCAGGAGTTGTATCATAAACTCTGCTCCTGAGATTTAATAGAAGACCATTTGTAGAAGCTTAAATATGGATACAATATTTATGCTTTTACATTGGTTTATAGTCAATTAATCTATAACAATGTAATACTCCAGACAGACAAGTCACTACATTAAGAAAAACCATCATGGGTCTGCATATCTAAACAAAGTGGTTTCATGAGACAGAAAGGAGGTGTCTTGAAAATAAATAATTTTAGTTTTAGGTTGTGAGGTAAGAATGAGGTACTTACAAAGTTCAAACGTGCAAACATTTCAGAAACATAAATACACAAAATGGGTCATTTTGAACTGCTCTCTATGTAAGCTAACTTTCAATTCTTCACTTACTTTACAAAACTAAAAGAAAAATCTGGATTCTCGTTATACTTGCATGTAGTTTTCTTCTAAATGTCTAAGAATGTGAAATAAATGCAGTAATGTTGCAAAGCCTATCCTGGATTCCTTATTAACAAAAACATTTGATATTTTAACAGAATGTTCTTAAAAGAAACGTTTCTCTTCTGCTCCAAGCAACTAGGAATTTGGAGTAGTTTCCTGTTGCAAACTTCCAGAAGAACTGGTATATCTTCCTTGGGGTTAGGTATTGCAACACCATGAACTCGTGGCCTCAGGTTTTAATATGCTATAACAAGAACCTCAGAAACAACATTCATCCAAGTTAAAAGATATCTAATGCTTTTGCTGTGTAATGGTGACATTAGAGGAAAACCAACACAATTCATTCAATTTCCTCAGACAAAAGTGCCATACTGGTGTTCTTTTGGAACAATGTTTTCCCCTAATGTTCTGATAGGGCTTAAAAGGCAGTTCAACTCAGTGGTGGGTTTCTAAATTTTTTACTACAGGTTTGCTCGTGTGACGCTTCTGCGCATGCGCAGAAGCATCCAGGCCGGAGGGCGGAGCCTCCTGCCGCCACTACTACCAGTTCACCAAATCCGGGCTGAATCAGGAGCAACTCACCTCTGGTTCAACTCCAGCTCAAATTATGGATTCTTCCTGATTCCTTGGAATGCGTTAATATAATCA
>JAPKID020000719.1:0-16828 GCA_026931265.2 Tropidonophis doriae | reverse complement strand
GCAGTCAGAAGCAGAACGGAGGAGCCGCGCCGTCAGCTGTTTCTGACTGCCGGCCCGGGAGCAGTCAGGCTTGGCTCACCGGCTGGCAGTCAGAAACAGCGCGGCTCCTCACGTATACTCGGCGTATAAGAGTATACTCGCACGTATACTCGGCGTATAAGACGACCCCCGATTTTCCGTTGACTTTTTTGGGTTTCAAATGTCGTCTTATACACCGGAATATATGGTATGCTAAATGCCAAGGTTCCATGTCACCCTTTTGGGTGAAAGAAATTCAAGGAACCAGCAGTAATTTGGAAACGAGATAACAGAGGTACTATTGGAATTGCACAGGTTTTATACTTGTTTTTTGCTGACTCAGGATCGGACTCTGTAGCCTTTCCTCTTTCTGGTAGGGATAGGTCCTAATAATCTGCATGGACATGAGTTGATTTTATGATACTCTAGAGCTGTGATGGCAAACCTATGGCATGCATGCCATAAGGGGCACGCAGAGCCCTCTCTGAGGGCACACAAGCAGTCACTCCCGCTCAGCTCCACCACACATGCACACGCAACTCCCATGAGCCAGCTGGTTTTTCTCTGCTGTGCATGCATGGTGGCGGGGTGCATGTGGGGGGGATCACACATGAATGCACAGTGAGCTGGGGGAGTGCAGGAGGGTTGCAAGAGCATGCATGGGAGCAGGGCACATGCAGGGGGTTGCACATCCATGTATGGGGACAGGGGTCATATGAGGGTACAATACGAGGGTGCAACCCACCCGCACACTTTTGGTACACAGCGATGAAAAGGTTAGCCATCACTGCTCTAGAGGCAATTTTCACTAGCTTCAAATTATTCCAAATTAAACATCTATGTCAATTTTTACCAAGCTAACTCTTTCTTGTAATAATGGAAGCAAATAGCAAGTTACAATCATTATTTTTGCTGGGTCCTTTGTTAGCTTCTTTCTTTTATTCTTTAAAGATCATCAGGCTTACTGTCACAAAAACATGCAGTTATAAAACAATAATACAAATGCAACATTAAAAAATAAGCAATAAGAATTATATTCTGAGACCATCAATCTGTATTGGACAATACCAACTTTCAAAAGCCTTATAAAATTCTTGTCTTAAGCAATTTGTAAAATGCTACTAGAGTTCGTAGCAATTTGGCCACTGAAAAATGCTATTTCATAAAGTCGGAGACATTGAGGAAGAACAGCAATTCTTCCCTTCCACAGAAATATTTTCATTATTGAAATCTAAAGTAAGACAAATAATGTAGCCGAGTCGGTTCCATATAGAAGAAGTAGCCCTATGAATATCAAGGAGCACAATCATTTATAATCACAACCATTTATTCTCAACCTCAATAACTTTAAGAAATATGGATTTCAACTTCCAGAGTTTCTCAGCATTAAGTCCAGACCTCTTAAAGTTGCTGATTTATAAAGCACTGATTTATAGCATAACTATTATAAGCAAAACTTTTAATTGTACCTAGAAAACTGTTCACGCCAAATACCTATGTGGCTAAAAAAGGTTGTCATCTCTGGCACACATTTAAAAGCATTGTATACTAATTTACTGAACAGGCTTCGAAGATACACCTGTAGGGAGCACATTATAGTAGTCTATCCAGATGGTGTAGTTTAGATAATCTTTGAAAATACTTTTAGTAAGTAATGAAGATCCTGCCAGTGTGTTACTCTGCTCATCAAAGAGAGTGAGTAAATGGGGCAAAGTACATATGCTTTTCTTGCTAAAACCATATCATTATGTTGCCCATTCTGAATATACACAATAGGATTTTGCTTTTTTGCTTTTTGTTTTAGCACTGAAGGAACACATCTGGGAAATCTATGAATTCTAAAGTCCTGTAGTCCTAACCACCATAACCGTGATTAATCATAATCATGAGACCTGTCGACCTAAATAATAAATGTAGCTCTCAGGGAACCCAAAACCACCTTGTTATTATTTCAAATCTCTCAAAATTAAATTTATTAAAAAGCAGAATCCCAGAATATCTAATTATTTTATCTGTGTCTCTTGCCTCCTCCCTTCTCTTTATAGGAATATTTTACAGGCTAAAGTTTTGTTTTACTTGTTTGCCTTCTCTCTACTGACCATTGAGAAATATACTCATGGGTATTATTCCGAATCCCCTGGTCAAATTTAGTCCCTATTTTCACATAAAAATGTTTGCTTATGACTTCAGAATCTTTTTATTTTACCACTAGAAAGTTATCTGAGAAATATATTACATTTTATGTCTGAAGGGTCTCCTTATGTGTTATCCAAAAAGATTACACAAGGAGAAACTTAAAGCCAGGACTTAAATTGATGATTAAATTGTAAGATAAAAGACAACAATTCAATATGAAATAGATTTCCTAGATTAAGAACTGAACCTTCTCTCTTAAGCGCACGTACAGAGTTCAGTTGTATTGGTTAGAATAAAGATGTTATTTTTAAAGTGCAGAAGACTTATAGGTGACATACGTTACTAAATTTATATGACAGTTTATCATACCCTAAATTAATTTATTTCTGTGTAACATCAGTGTTTAATTTATATACAACAATAATGACTTGATTTAGTGAGTTATTACATGACATTCATACTTTTCTACCATGTAATGCAAAAATATTCAGCCATATTTAACAGAATAACTTTTCATGAAATATTATTTTTTGTCTGTGAACTACATTACAGATTATTGAAAATTATAGAAAACAATACATGAAAATTAATATAAGAGATCTATGGCCAGAATGTCCATTTTTTCTGTTTTAAATGTGAAGTAAAGTTGCTAAATTGGACTAAGGCTACCTTTTATATTATTTGTCCTCCTGAACAGTTTAACAGGTTGAACCAAAAAAAAATGCAAAAACAGTGCATATACTTTAGTATTTATTTCAAACCTTTCTTATATGGCTGGTTGAAACAGACAAGTTAATTGAAAGACTGAAAGATCCAATTTGATCTTCCAAACATGACACTAATGATAGAAATGTGTTTTGATTATTTTATTCTTAAATTCATGAAATCATCCCAGGAATACGACATTTTCTCCAATAATTTGTTTCCAACATTTAAAAACCTTTTAAACTAAAGTAACACTCTGTACCTTGTAGCTTAAATGTTTTACAGTTTTAAGCATTTTCACATCATAGGTCTACTCAAGATGACCAAACTCAAATGCAATGAAAAAAAAAGATAGAAAATGACTCTTTTTCCTTTTAACAAATACATAAAAGAAAACTAAAGAAAATGTTATAATGACATTCCAACACATTATGGGATTCTGACACATTCAGTGATTGCAGACTAGTGTAAAGTGCTCAACAAGGGTTTGTCTTTAAAAACCACTTGGAAGCTTCAATTGGTCCATAATTCATCAGCATACTTACCAAGGGATGCTAGAAGACATGAGTACATTACATCTATGGCTCCCTATTAGCTTTCAAGTACAATTCAAAGTACTGTTTCTTACATGTATTGTCTAGCTTGACTCTAGAGTACTTGCAGCAATATATTCCTCACCCAATTTTGTTTCAATGGATTCATATGTCCCCAGAGAAGCCGGAGCCCCCCTCCCCTATTTTCATGTAGTAAGTGAAATTGAGATATTCTTATAGGCATACATTTTCTGGAGGTGCATATACACTTTAGAACAGGCTTTTCTCATAAATAAAGATTGCTCCTACTCTATTGGCTTTCCACAAGCTATTAAAATATGATAATTATTTGAAATAGTCCTTGGAAAATGAACTGATTAATTATTGTGTTGTTTTTGACTAATTAACTGACTGACTGATTGATTATTGTGCTGTGTTTGACTAACTGTTTTTAGATTCTTTTACTGGTGATGTTTAATTGAATTTCTATTGATGTAGCGTGTGTGAATGGCAGAGTACAGACTTTTTGATTGTGGTAAATAAACAAATAACATTTGAGACAAAACTTAGTTTTATGTTTGCTTTACAAAAAAGAAAATCATGAAGCAAAGTGGACTGAAGTTATAATATGGGATTAATTTATTTAGCATATGGCATACAATGTCAGGAAAATCTGTACATGCTAGAAGCAGTCCTGACAGACTAGATTGTTAGTTCATCCTGTATGGTATTTGTGTTGGGAAGATTATTGCATGAAAATGTCTGCAAGCTGACAATAGCCTTTTCAATATTCTGTATTGCACTAAGCAATCAAAGTGTCTATGGAGCTTTCAGTCATCCAGTCCAAGGTGGTCCCAAAGGTGCTTCTTCAAAAGGCAAATGGACTTTCTTGTTTTTCTTTGAAGATGTTGTGCTTCTCATCCAAAAAAGCTTCTTCAACTCTGACTGGATTGTGGAGAATGGAAGGATTTATATTCTTTGCAGACAGCTGGTCCTTTGCATTCTTTTATAGAGTCATTAATTTCATCTGGAGATTTATCTGTGTACTCAGGGTCACCTGATTAGTGTGGATGGGTGTGGAAGGACTGTGTTGTAGACTGGAGATAGGCAATGTCATATCCCTCCCCCTCTCTGGATAGAGATAGATAGATAGATAGATAGATAGATAGATAGATAGATAGATAGATAGATAGATAGATAGATAGATAGATAGATATCAAAATGTACAGTTTCTGATTTGATAAAAAGGTGTATAGATGATGCAAACTGTAGTGCTAATTAAATGTTTCAAAAACACTTTTGAACTTGCTAGCATTCTGAATGGAAGAAGTACCTTTTTTTCCTGCAGGAAAAAATCAATTTGTGTTCCCTTTATTCTTTCAATTTGATTTTATACTTGTTTTTATGCAGTTGTAATAGTTGGAGTATTCTAAATTGTGGGAGGAGAATAGTGTTGGTGGACAGCAGGGAAGCTTTCTGCATTCTGTTTAAGACAACTTTTCTATGTAGCCTTAATTACAGGGCTAGGGTTGCATAGCTATAATTACTCCTTATTATCTGCTAGCTTTATTAAAACGTTTCGTAAAATAAAAGCAGGTTGAATGTCAATGGAGCAGTGTGCCAGTTTTAACACACTAGATTGCTAGGGCAGAGGAAAAGGGGCAGACCTGCCAAGCACAAAAGCAACCTTCATTTTCTGTGGAAAGCAGCTCCTGGCTTCCAGCCACATGGTCCTCCTGCTGGAAATGACAAGGGTTGACTTCATGCATCTCAAATGAACAAATTAATTGCTGCTTCTCTACATATTCACATTCTTATATTGATATATTGTTCCTTTGTAGACTTTGCACCTTGAGTTTCTGCATGGTTTTACATTCATTCCATGCTCAAAAAGATTGGCTCAACTGATCATATCATTACTTTGAGGCTTCATGGGGCACACTGCCTGCAAGAAAGTAAAACTAAAGCAACCCCACAAAATCATTTACAATAGTTAGTGGGTGATTTTTTTGGGGGTACAATTACTTTAATGCCTCGTATATATTTATCTGCTTTAGTAGTGTACTGATTACTGCAATGCGCTGTAAAGCAAAAGTGATGTGGTGCTTTTAACAAAGAAAAGAAGACAATTGGATATTCCTGTTTCTTCATAGAAACTTATTCAGAATGAAAATAGGGAGGAAAAATATTACAACTATTTTTGGCCAAGACAAGGATATTGCAGAAAGTTTAGGTATGGATGTAATCACTATAAATTGTAAGGGGCCCTGATGCAGAATGATACTATGTCTTTCACAGTTCTCTGTTTCAGGTAATGCTCTTCAGTAATGCTCTTCTGAATATATTTTCAGTTATGTAAGATATATTCCCCATTAATTTCCCTTGGTCATTATTTTTTTCAGCATTCAGTGAGTGGCAACTAAAATCTCACCCTTAGGTATTTCTCCAGGTCTTCTTCTCAGCAAGGAATATGATCAGGCCAAAGCATTTATTAATCAGTGTGTAACAGACATAGAGCAAAATTTGATTTAGTTAGGATCACAAACTATATTGCTAGTGAATCCAACCAAAATTCTGCCTTCCCTCTGACATAGTTAATGATACTCAAAGTACATAAATGCCAGGAGACTTTAACTCTTGCAAAATATCATGTCCTTCCCTCAGCTGCCCTTAAAGTCCAATACAGGAGGACTTGAGATATAATACTCCTGTAACTCTGAATGAACAAAATTTCTGTATATGCCATATGATAACGCCCATATATAGACATATAATTAACTATGAACAAATTGTTGATAATGGGTCTCCTACTCCATTTCTGTTTCTTAAGTCATACAATCCAGCTATATGTTCCTCTTTTGTGCTTCCATTTGTGACATTCCATTCTCCAATCACAAGTACACATCTTGCTTCCATGTTCTGTCAATTTCAAATTGAACATCACAAAAACCATCAACCCCTTTTTTTATGCATCAGTGATTGGTAAATAAATCTGAATGACTGTTGTATTAAAGAATTGTCCATACTGCCTAGTCAATATCATTTAGTCATTGATTACATTGTAGCCAAGAACCATTCTTGCTACACCTTTTCTAGTTAGAAAAACAACACCATTTTTCATGTCTTGAGTAATAAATAACATGGTCTTCTGACTGAAAGTATCTTATCCCAATCCATCTCAGTTTGCTGATACCTAAGAAGACAATCTGAAGTTGTTTCATTTCATATTTCACTGTGTTGAACATTTATGTTTTTATGCTCCATGTTTGTATGTTCCATGTTCCTACTATAATTCTATATTTGCAATTTTAGATATTTTTTTGGGGTAACATCAACAAAGAGACACCTTGAAGGCTTTAATCGAGTCCCCTGGGGAGAGGGCGCGGTATAGAAGTATAATAAAACTTAAACTTAAAACTTAATCTAACCACATCAAGAACATAATTAGTACTCTGAAAGTTCCTCAGCTCTTCCTATAGCATGTTGAGTATCATATGACTTGATGGATCCATCATTGGCAATCATCAATCATTTTACATTTCCTATCCATGTGGTTGTTGTTTTTTAAAATAAAAATGCAGGTTGGTTTACTAAAGCCCTCTTCTAAAATTATAAACTTTTTGATTAAGACAAACTTTTTATAATGGTTGTACTTGTACCCTATCTATTTTATGCTCATCTATAACTGTAATACATATTTGCCTAATTTATGGTTAACAGTAAATATTATATGATTACTTTTGAGCATATTCAGGATGCATTAATGATATTAGCAATCATGCAAGTGATTTTTAACTAGAAAAAGCAGCTCAGATTACATACACAGTAAAGACAGATAAAATCTTTTGTGGTCCTGCTACATGAATAAATTGTGTAATTCATCTGTTAACACAAGTATTTGTCTCATAGTGTTTAGATCATATCCCTTCCCCAAGGGATAATGCTAATTAACTGTAGACTGCTTGCTGTGGAATTTACGCACATGCATGGCTAAATATACTTTTCCCTTAGTTGTGGTTAGGTAAATAGGAAAGCCAAATCCTAAAGCAAATAACAATATACATTGACACAAATAGTTAAAAAAGAATGGATTACTCAACTTCCTGATGTTTCCAGTAGGATTGGTTAAAGACATACTATCTGCTAATGATGTCGGGCAATTCCACTTCAGGAAATTTTATGAAAAGCCGTGTTACAAAAGAGGGGAAGAAAACATTTCAAACCTTCTTGGCGAACCTTTATTCCAAGAATTAGTAAAAAAAAATAAAAAATTACAGTATGCTGCTACAGTATTACTCAAGATGAAGTTTGTGACATACTGTCAATCCTGAAGCTGACTTGGCTGTGGCCATTTTCTTTTCTGTAGTTTTTTCAATTGGGATTTCTTTTCACAAAACTTCAGGCTTGACATAGCTTGGAGGTGAAGGGGGGTAGAGATAGATGGGGGTTTGTAGCCAAAAAAGATAGTTCTCTCTTGAGTCTAGCACATTTCAATTACCAGCTGGCCAGAGAAGGATGAAATGAGTAACCAGGCAACCAGCCCATAGCCAAATTTACAATGCAATTTATTGTTTGGGGAAAGTGGAAACTTTCACTTTTAATGCAGTGGAAAGCATGGGAATATTCAGAGTTGTTTTCCACCAGTTTGTGCCAAAAATGATATCTCCTAATAAAACTGATCTTTGAAGAACCAACTTGCCTTGGAGTTCTCCTTGTGATGGGTGTATTACTTGGAATATTGACACTTTTCCCAGTTGTTAGCCTTTTTACCTTTTACTTTCAGCCCAGCAATGTTTTTTGGGATTTAACTTAAGGAATTTAACAAACCTTATACCAGGCCTGCAATACATGGAATAGCTCTGTAATTATGCATTCTTACACACAAGGAAGGTTACAATGAAAATTAATTTCTTGGTAAGGCCACACTTGGGATAGTGCATCCAGTTTTGGTCGCCATGATGTATAAAAGATGTTGAGATCCTAGAAAGAGTGCAACAAAGATGATTAGGGGACTAGAGGCTAAAATATATAAAGAATGATTACTGGAATTGGATATGTCTAGTTTAATAAAAAGAAGGATTAGGGGATAGATGATAGCAGTGTTCCAATACCTCAGGGGCTCCCACAAAGAAGAGGTAGTCAACTATTTTCCAAAGTACCTGAGGACAGGACAAGAAGCAATGAGTGGAAGCTAATCAAGGAGCTTAAAACTGACAGTTAGAACAATTATTCAGTGGAACAACCTGCCTCCAGAAGTTGTGAATGCTCCAACACTGAAAGTTAAGATGTTGGATAACCATTTGTCTGAAGTGGTGTAGGGTTTCCTGCCTAAGCAGGGGTTGGACTAGAAGACCTCCAAGGTCCCTTCCAACTCTATTATACTATTCTATTCAAACTGTGGAATGGATAGACAGGAAAAAGAAACCAATTCTGATTGTCTTGTGATCAGCTATACATGTAGGTCTCAAATTCCATAAAGATCTTGACAGGCTTGAACACTGGGCCCTATTTAACGAAATAAAATTCAACGTAGATAAAAGTATACTTGGTATAAACTATAAACTTGGCTTAATGCCAGTAACTGCAAGCGGGATAACCACTTAAATATGAGCCAACATGTGAGGCAGCAGCCAAAAAAGCCAATGCAATCCTGGACTGCATTAATAAAGGGGTAGAATCAAGATCATGTGAATTTCTAGTATCACTTTACAAAGCCTTAGTAAGGCATTGAGACTTTATTGATTAGTCCTTGGGCCATATTGAAGTGCAAAGTAGAAATAAATTATTACTACAATTCGATAAAAACAAAATAAAATGTAATTTGATAAAATACAATTTAAAGTGGAATTGGAATAAAATACAGTCCAAAATGAAATTGGAGTACAATACAATAATTTAAGATATAGATAAAATAGGATAAAATTATGTTTCTGTGTCACCCCTGCAATCACTTCTTAGTAAGACCAGACTTGAAATACTGCATTCAGTTCTGGTCACCACTTTACAAAAAAGACTCTGGAAAGAGTGCAGAGAAGAGCAACAAAAATGATTAAGTGGCTTGTGACATGGATTTCAAAAATGTGTCCATATATATGGGACACTTAATGTAGTCCTACGTTTTCTTACAGGCCAAAATCAAACGTATTGTATTATAACAAGGATGAGGGAAATTGATGGTAGAGAAGATACCATCAATACAAGGAGATGTCTTCAGCTCAAAACAAATGATGAGATGATGACATGGTAAGGAATGTAAGGAATGATGAAGGTTTTTTTTAAAGTTATTTCTCAGCTGCTTTCACATCACACTCACGCCTGGAGATCACATCATCCAAACTGGAGGATTCTTCAGACATCTGGTGCCTACTGAGAACTCTTGGAATCTTGGATCACATGCTATCCTGAATTGGATAAGCTCCCAAGGATTTTAGAATTTAAGAAACTGTGAAGAGAAGGGTTATAGCTTTTCCGACAATCAATGCTAAGGTATGGAAAGACAAATCGGTTGAGCTGAAGAATAACACAGGCCATTTGAAACACTCGCTGCTCCTATTTTATTTATTAACTAGCTGATAACCCAGTGTTGCCTGGGTATTTATTTATCCTATCCTAAGGATTTCTAATGTTGGATTTTCCCCCTTACCAGAGTGAGCCCTCTTGTGGAGTATTGCGAAGCCGTTACCATGGCAACTCCACTGTGCTGCACAGGAGAAGCCATTTTACGGCAGTATAGTAGAATCCATTTGAAGGCACAACAGGCTGTATCTTAACAGAACACACACCCCAAGTGGGTGTTAGGGGTATCTTACCCCCACAGTATTGGTCTCCAGAGAGTAAGTCATCTGTGTACCAAATTTGGTTGAAATTGCTCAAGGTGTTCCAGAGTTATGCTGGAACATATACACACAGCACCATTTTTATGTTGTTGTTTGTTGTGAAATCATGTCTGACCTATTGCGGCCCCATGGACAATGTTCCTCCAGGCCTTCCTGTCCTCTACCATCCTCTGGAGTCCATTTAAGCTCATGCTGACTGCTTCAGTGACTTCATCCAGCCACCTCATTCTCTGTCATCTTCATTTACTTAGTATAGTGTGTGTTGCTTTTACCTGTCACAGGTGTGGCATCTATATAATAGTAGGTATATAAAAAATGTGCATATGTGTCAAAATTTCAAAGCAATCAGTGAAGAACTTTTAGAGAGTTAAGATTTTGAACAAACCAACATTTACATTTGCTTTCACCTGTCACAGGTGTGACATCTATATAATGGTAGGTATATAAAAACACACCCATGTTCGAATGCAACGTTGTGTCAAAATTTCAAAGCAATCGGTGAAGAACTTTCAGAGATATAAGATTCTGAACAAATGAAGATTTACATTTTTATTTATGTAGATTTAAAACAAGTTTTAAAAGCTAAAGGAGTCCCTGCAGATTTTACTCTGCTATTTGTTACTGACTATAAGGGGAGGTGCTCATCTCCATTTCAAGGCCATTGAGCCAGCACTGTCTGAAGACATTTTGTGGTCTTGTGACCAGCATGAGGTCATGGGGCGCTGTTACCTTTCCATATTGGTGGTTGCGATGGCTCTGTGGTTAAGACACTGAGCTTGTTGACTGGAAAGCTGGCAGGTTCGAGACCAAGCATCATGCGATGAGGTGAGCTCCTGTCCTCACCTCATTTCCTGCCAACCTAGTACTTCGAAAGCTTAAATAGGTACCAATTCAGTGTGAAAGGAAGGCATTTATTCATAATTAAATTTATATGCTGCCCATCTCACTGTTGGTGGCTTACAAGATTAAAATGGCATTGTAAAACATGAAACTATTAAAATGATAAATATTAGCATTAAAATGAACAAAGGAAGCTAAGAAAGTATATTGATCACTTATTGATCACTTCCAATATGAAATGCCCTCATTGGATCCTCAGGCCCATTGGCCGAGCCAGGTTTTAAAGGTTTTCTGGGAGGCTAAGAGGATGGGGGCAGATTTTACTATCTGTTTCATTTTAGATGCTATTTAAGGTATCCTGAAAATTAGTTTGGTGGCCCTTAAGAACTGAAATGTGCAAATATTGGGGATTATACTGCACATTATCTTGCAACAGTGGTGTGCGCTACGGCAGTGCAGTGATATGAGTGACTGGGCCTGATGCAATTTTGTAGGACATCTGGATGTCTTGGACAATGCTACAAAAGGACCTTGAAATCCCCCTTGCTCACAACTTGCTAGTTCGTTCTATTATCTAATTTTCTTCCAAGAATAAAAATTAAAAAAAAAACTTTGATAACGTTTGCCACTTACTCAAGCCAAACAGAGATCTGATCGTTTTCCAAATTGTGCTGCTGATGGATTCAATTTAGCATTTCATAAGGTTATTGTGTGTAGTCTTAAAAGGAAATAACTGTTACTAAGCTATCGACTGTTGTCACGGGATGAACAACTCTGCTACTGGGCAAATACATATAACATGAAATTTAAAATATGAATGGATAGACTGTCCTGAGCTCAATGGAGCACCAAGGGCAGCAGACATTGTGAGCCAAACTTCAAACTGATTTTGAAGAATCGGCAAATGGAAATGACAGGTGTGCGAGTATCCTAAACCAGGGTATCCTCTAATTTTGACATGCTTCATTTGAAATGCCACAATCCTAAAACTGGGGTTTTGGGCTTCGGGAAGGCTGAATCATAGCAGAAGTCCACTGAGCTCTGAGTAGATTCTTTGCACTTACACCTTAGAATGATTACATTATGAAAGATTGATTTAACTAAATAGAATGGCTATTAATAAAGCTTCCCTTTGAAAAGAGAGCAGATAAATTGAAATCCAAAGCTTGATGAGAAATTTTGCACAGTTCTTCAGTCATTAAATCATTAAAGATTTAACTTGCAGATTTGACTTGCAAATACAACATGGCTGATCTAGCTGCTGCCAGGAATCGATCAGCTTCAAGAGAAGTAAATTGATACTTCTAGAATCCTTGAGCACCGCTCATTCCATAAGACCCTAAAACATTTTCCTACTAGCATATGTAGCCTAGTGTTTATTCAACAAGTCCATAGAAATCTTACATGTGTCAGCTATTGCCCAAGAGAATTTTAGTAAATATGCCTATTTCATTGATTCATGCAATTCTAGGCTTTTTTCACTTTTTTTCCAAAAAAGTCAATATTTTTGAAGGATCAGATGGATGTGGGGCGTATTTGTACAGTACCTTGCTAACAATACTTTTCCTTTGGCGAGAACACATGCATGTTAGCACTGGTGAAATATTATAAATATTGAAGGAAGACTGTTCCTGGAATAAAAGTTGGAGTAGAAGAGCAATATTTGATAACCGCATCCCCTACTAACTGGAAATAGTTGCTTGCATTTGAACCATGTTCAAATGAGTATGAAACAAGTAATACCAAGAAGCATCATCTATTTGAAACAGAATAACACAGTTGGAAGGGACCTTGGAGGTCCTCTAGCCCTACCCCCTGCTCAACAGGGCACCCTATATCATTTCAGAGAAATGGCTGCCCAATCTCTTCTTAAAAACCTGGAGTGATGCAGCACCCATGGTGTATGAAAGCCAGCTGTTCCACTGGTTAATTGTTCTGTCAGAAAATGTCCCCTTAATTCTAGCTTGTTTCTCCCTTGGATTTCTTTCCATCCATCGCTTGCGTTCTGGTCCTTTGGAAAAATAGGTTGACCCCCTCTTCTTTGGGGCAGCCCCTCAAATATTGGAATACTGCTATCATGTCACACACCCCTAATCCTTCTTTTCATAACTTTCATTTTTCATACAGTATGTTTTATCCTCTAGTCCCCTTATCATCTTTGTTGCTCTGAAACTGAAAGTATGTCTCAGGCATAGAACATCTGAGAATGTTTTCAATTTATTTTCTTAGATGACCTGTTTTCAATGTAATAAGCAACATCAAATGACTAAGGTTTCACCTGGGGAATTCTCCAACCAGTCTGGTGTCTCTTCTTTTACAGCGTAATCTCCTTGGAGGCTGAGTTGTTGCACAGTGTGAACTTTCTGGAATTTGATAAGAAACGAGTCATTCTTGACCATGTTGTAGAGTAAGGTTGAAATCATCATATATTTTTAGTATTGCCACGTCTGAGTTACGTTTTAATGATTTTGTGATATTCCATCACTAGGAATTCACAGTGATGATAATAAATAAATAGTTTTCAGTCAACAAATAGAACTTACATGGTGATATAGTATAACGGGGAACCTTCTTTAGTTTTCTTGGGAACCTCAAACTCTCAGAATCTTTAAGACTCTAGAACCGTGATGGAGAACCTATGGCAGGCATGCCACAGTTGCACCCCATTTTGGCTTCCAGGTTGGTGCAGGAGGCTTTCCAGTCCCCCACCCCTCACCGCCATGTTTTAGGTCTGGAAGGCCTACTGCACCAACCTGGAAGTCAAAAATGGGTGAGGGGGGTGGAGCATGTGTGCAGGGGCAGGTTGCATGTGGGAGGTGGTGTCGCATGCACATTGCATTATGGATGTGGGTATGTGTGTGCGCTGTTGTACATGCACACATGTGCTTTCAGCACACAATGACAAAAAGGTTAGCCATCACTGTTTTAGAAAATTTGGAAATTACCCTTCTTTACATTTTAGAGCTTTGAATGAATTACATTGGGGTTTCAAGAATTTGAGAGAAATACATATTTCTCATTAGGTTTAGATCAGAGTAACTCCTTGGATAGCTGCGATTGTCCAAGCATTTTGGGGGAAATCATCTTAAATGCCTGATCATTTTAATTGTTTCTTTAACATTTTAATATCCTTAAAAAACAAAACTCAAATTGATCTCGATAGATTTGAGAAACACAATAAACATAAGAAGGAAGTGCAAACTTCTTCATTTGGAAAAGAAGATTCAAATGCACAGGTTTAACCTTAGAGAGACTTGTTTTGCTAATGAAATTATGCGGGCTAGTAATAGCTAAGATGTGAATAGTATTATGATATGGTTGCAAGAAAAGGAAAATGCAGTTTTAGGCTGTATTAGCAGAAATATATGTTCCAAAGAGTGAAAGACTTTACCTTGACTGTTATCTCAACTTCTGGTCACTGTTCTCTCCTAAGCTTCCTGAGACAGTAAAAAGCACATGCTTAGTTCCAAAAACCCTCTTTTTATTTCAACAGCTGTGAATTATGTTCATTCACTGCCTGTAAAGAGTCACAAATAGTTTGTAAAGAGTCTGAAAGAAGTCTGCCAAAGTGTTTAAGAATAAAGCTGATAAGCACCCACCTTTATCTCTCTTGAAACGCTGCCAAAGACATAGTTGCTAATTAGCTTTGCAAGGCCACATGGAACACAGAGTCAAAACGGCGCTTCAGAATTTAAACCGAGCAGAACGAACAAAGTTGCTTCCTGCAAAGGCTCATGTGCCTTTGCTCCTCCTTTATGCCTTATGGGAGGGCCAATTATCTCACTGGGGGCGAATCAGCCTTATGGGAGGCCAAATCAGTCTTATGGGAGGGGTGAATCAGACTTACTCCCAAGTCGCCTGTTTTGTCTTAACTGTTCTTGCATTCTGGCATCTCTGCATATGCATGCATTGGGAACATGCTCCCCCTGTTCCTCTGCCTCACTGATGTCCAACTTTGGAGGCTCCGGAGGCAGCACATAAGTCCCAGAAGGACTTGGACCCCTTTCTGCCTCCCACGCAGAGCCATGGCAAGTTGGCCATGGTGAGTTGACTACAACAAGTTGGCCATGGCAAGTTGGCCATGGTGAGTTGACTACAGCAAGTTGGCCATGGTGAGTTGACTGCAGCAAGTTGGCCACAGCAAGTTGGCCATGGTAGTTGACTGCAGCAAGTTGACCATGGTGAGTTGGCCATGGTGAGTTGACTGCAGCAAGTTGGCCATGGTGAGTTGGCCATGGTGAGTTGGCCGCAGCAATTTGTCCCATTCCCCTCCATGATATATGCCAGGACCACTCTTGCCTTCTTGCAGAATGTGAACCATAGAATTTAGTTTTGCAATCACAAACAAGCATGCAATGATTTGTAGACTCTGCTGTGGACATAAAATTAAAATACAAGAGCTTTACAAGAGCACTGGATCATAACTGTGGAGTTCCATTGTGAAAATATTTGGGATTTTGCTAATATCCTCCCTCGACCCTCCAGGATGCTCCATCATCCAGCATTATGGTGACAGCTGGTGAAATCTCTAAAAGTGAGAAACGAGGACACCGTTTTCCACCACTTTCTTGAATTATTGGAGAACAGCTGGGACGATGCTCTTTGAAGGCAGCTTTTGAATTAAGGAATGTATTCAGCTTTACAGTGTGAAGCTTAAAAGTCATTTAAGTTACCATTTAGATAAATTACTGTAATTGGTGTTTGGCTAGCTCACTGAGCGTTTAGGAATTTTCAGAAGCTTTGGCTTTAATTATTATGAGCTTCTAATTCCTATTAATTTGAATTTAAATAATTACACGCAGAAAGCCAAAAAAAAAGAGAGGAAAAAATGCCACTGAAAAGGCCATGGGGCAAAATCCAGAGCCTACCAATATTGAAACACATACTGAAGTGCCAAAATGAGCAAAGGAAAAAAAATGAAAACAGTGCAGTTTTGCCAGGGTTTGCAATATAAGCCTACATATCTCTTTTGATTAGAAAACTTTTAAATGCATCGCTTCTCCGCCAGCAGCAAAAGGCTGCAAAGAAATCCTTAGCTTTATTCACAAGAATGGAATCTAGTCTAATCCTATGTGGCATTGGATTTCCAGAGCCAAATTCACACTGAAATGATACTCCCAAGTAATTCCCACTGAACAAAAAAATAAATAAAAATCCTTTCTAATGTTAAGTGTAAGGTTTGGCTCTTTTCTTTTGTTTTTCTTTGGCTTTCTTGTGAGGCTGTTCAGGAAGAAAACTGATGTATTGTCATTTTATCAGCTTTCGTTTTTCATTGGAAGCAGGTAATGTTGAATTTATGGGTCGCTTTCACTGTCCCCCATCATTATTTTTTTTTACTATTACAACTGAATAATTCTGTTTTGGTATAATGAGAAGGGAGAAAAATAGTACTTACGGCAGAGAAGTAAAATGTCACTAGAAGGGGAATAATCTCCCAGCCACATTGAGTAAGAAACCCACTTAATGAACTCAACTGAGAAATATACAATTTTGAATGGAAAAAACTGTCTGAATAGTCCTAATTAGTTTTTGCCTTTCCATACAGCATATAGTCAAGGCTATGGTTTTCTCAGTTGCAATGTATGGCTGTGAAGGTTGGACCATAAGGAAGGCTAAGCACTAAAGATTGGAGCCTTTGAACTATGGTGCTGGAGAAGACTCCTGCGAATCCCTTGGACTGCAATTTAATTTAATTTAATTTAATTTGGAATTTGTAGACCGCCCCCTCTCCCCAGGGGGACTCGGGGCGGTTAACAGGCA
>JAPKID020000718.1:0-16834 GCA_026931265.2 Tropidonophis doriae | reverse complement strand
TCTGGAGCAAGGGACGGCGGCGGCAGGAGCAGGAGGAGGAGTGATGAGTCAACTAATAATTTAATGGGGACAGAACAAGCGAAAGGGAGAGAGGGCGAGAGCGAGCAAGCCGAGCTGTGCCTCCCGGACACACACACACACACACACACACACACACACACACACACACACACACACACACACACACACACATCTTGTAACATCAAGAAACAACCACTAAACCGGCCTAAATAACAATTATAGCTAGCCGACAGACAACAAGAATTTGAAATCTCACAGGATTAATTTATTACTGTTTTTTGGGTAACCTGATTTTCCCTTTTCTCACTTCTCATCTCTTGTCCAAAACCTTGATGTTGCTTAACTCTTCCTAGGTATATTATTTTTTATTTTTTTCAAATGAAGGATCTTGGTTTTGTTTTACTTTTGGTGCTGAATTGTATTTCTTTCTGTTCCTCTCCCCTAACACCCTGGGTCCGTCCGTCTCTCCGGGTAAATGGGAAAGAAGAGCTATGCATTACAAAATAATAAACAACCGCGATAGTGAAAGATAGTGTTTATATCTTTAGTTTCTACTTTTTCTGTAGCTTTTCGTATTTTTATTTTGTTTCTTTTCCGTGGAGCTTTGTGCAGAAAGTTTTCGGGTTAGTTTTTTTTTCTCTTTTTGTGGCAAGGAGATATGCCTTCAGTTGTATTTTCTATTTCTTTTTATTGTTATAGCTTATTAGAAGAATAATTATAAATAGAAAACTCACTAGCTTTTCTGCTTTCTAAAGAGTTAAATAGAAAAGCTATCTCACCCCCATCTCTTTCTCTTACTTCGTTTTTCCTCTGTTCAGATTTAGGCAGGTTATACCTAATCTCAGCTTCTCTCTTTTTTAAAAAAAATGTTTTGATTCAGTATTATCAGCTTTATGTTTGCTTAAAAATAATTATTATGTATTATTTATAATAATTATTTCCTTTTCTCATTCCCTATTATTGCAATCACCACGGTTCTGTAAATTTATTAGTACTTTTTCTCTCTTTGGATTTCTTTTATTGTGTCCCTTTCAATAGCTGCTACATTTGGCTTATATATTTTCCTTTTACCATTTTAAGAAAAATAGAATTTTGAAAGGAAGTATTCTTTTGTTTTGTTTTTTGCAAAAAAAGGATTTAGAAATCATCTTCAAGACATCGTTCTACAAAGGAAATCTCCTTTGTTTCCATTATTTATATGCTGTCAAGTTTTGAAGTGGTGAGTTTCAGGTCTTTTTATGAAATTTCACTCAAACTACAGTCTTCCTGTTTCTAGATTGTTTTGCTTCTTTGTCTCTTTAAAAGGTCACAGTGAAAGCTTGGCCTGGATTATCACAGCCATATGGAATGGATAAGAACAGAGCCTCTCTTAATGTGATTAAGGGGTTTTATCAGAAAAAGGAGGAGGAGATAAAAAGAAAGGGGAGGGAGCTAAGTCTCAAAGTATTGAAAATACAGTAGTCATTTCTACTTGCAGAACCATATGCAAACAACTGAAATCCACTCAAAATATTTAAAATGTCATCTCCATCAACAGTATACACATGCAGTAATGTATCTTTTTCTAAAAACTTATAGCATAGAACAAATGCTTGAGTAGGAAACCAGCAAAAATTCTTATCCCTGTCAAATAATTAACTCTTCACGACAAATCATGTTGAGTGTATTTCACTGTATTTCAGATGGAGAGAAGTTTTGTTGAACTTTAGCCTTGAATGTAAAAGTTTACATTGGTAAATTATGTGGAGGGACTTTTTTTGCACCTTTTACATACATTTCTTTTGCATTACATTCTTTTTGCAAGATGATTAAGCTGAATAGTGTAGATACAGTGGATATGACCAATTCAATATTTTAATCACTATACTGTATATAAAATTAATTGCTGGCGTGATATCTTTATTCACTGGTTATGACTGGAGACGTATATGTGTTAACTAATGAAATAAAAATTTGGTGTTTGTTAAAAAGTAGTAATAATTTCTCAGTTCAAAATATTTTTGTCCTTCAACTAATTTCAAATTAAGGAAAGAAAAGCTTGGGTGTTAGACATGTTTTGATGAAGTACTACCAAGGACCCAGTAGATGTTGGTAATTTAGATATGCAGTTTTGAGTTAAATAGCAGTTAATGTAATGAAAAAGAATAATCTTGATTAAAAAAGTGATTAAAGTAGGCATATTTATTGTTAATGAGACTCATAACCAAAAACAGATGGGACCACAATCAATGGTAAACCTTTGGTTCGCAGCATGTCACCCCAGAGTGCAAGATAAATAACCATTATATTTTAAACTTTATATTTATTCAATTGGCAGTTTTAAGGATACAGCTAACCCTTAAGATTAACATTACTTTTTTCTATAACGAAAGACAAAGCAGATATGATTAAGTAAGGAATAAATTTGCAATGATAATATATAGCGTCATCACTAAAATGAAAATCTTGTCAGAGCTGAAAAAGGAGATATTTTTACTGTAGATTAAAACATTATTTGTAAATGGTTTAATGTTTTTTCTTCAAAGTAACCTCAACCTTCCCATTCACAGTGATAGTGTTCATAGTTAATTTGTTAAATGACTGGTCACCTGTTCCTAGAGTTCATACTACATATATAATAAAGCAGGTACTGTGATTAAATCTTTAAAAAGGTAGCAGATATTTGTTAAGCAAATATCTGTTTGCAATAACATAAATAAATGTATTAATATAATTTTCAATAATTAAAAGTACTTTTGTGTTTTTGTTTTACAGCAGTTAGTAGTTGCTGTGTATGTGCTGTATTACAAAAACAGATATCAAAAAATGTAAAGAATTTGAAAGCAATATTGTATGATAGTAGTTAGTCTAAGTGCTTTTGTTTACTTTGATAATACAAAGTTGTCAATATTCAAAAATTCATCAAATGGTGTAATAGGTTTGAAAGATTTTCAACTTGATACCCAAGAAAGTTAGGTGGTCTTAAGGAGATTTCCATATGCGGCACTTATATAGTAATGTTAAGTGACCTAGCATTTTACATTTTGCTCTAGGAAAATAAGTGGTTAATATAGGAAACTTTTATAAAAAAGATAAAGGAAACTTCATATTCCTAGTTTAATCTATTAAATGCCTAGCTAAATTTCTAATCCTTTATTTCCTGAGAAGTTAAACAATCCAAGATTTCTATTTATTAAAGTAAAATATTTTACTAAGCGCATAAATCATTAAGCTTATAATCTTAGAAGTTATAAATAAGAAATTTATAGCAATGGCTATATTACTCTGAATGCTAATAAATGTATATGCAGTTCTCACTAATGATATATCTAAAATATAAATCCATATGTACAGGTATATAAAGAGCTTTATTACATACGAGTAGAAAAATATATTCGTATATTGAAGTGTTCTGGTAGGTTTGATAATTAAACAACTTTCCCAGTAATATATTTTTATTTAAAAGCTAGTTAATATTATGTAAATATACTATACAGATGTATTATGTACATGTGCAAAGCTGCCTACATTAAATTACGCACGCGTATACAACACATTTTTTTTTTCAAATCATGGCAGGTGATCTTTAGAGGCGGGACTGAGTATGGATCATTTGAACGACACAACTCAGGGGAAAGAACATTCAGAAATGTCTAACAATGTAAGCGATCCGAAGGGTCCACCAGCCAAAATTTCCCGCTTGGAACAGAATGGGAGCCCATTAGGAAGAGGAAGACTTGGAAGTACAGGATCTAAAATGCAAGGAGTGCCTTTAAAACACTCTGGACACCTGATGAAAACACAAATTAGAAAAGGTAACAATATAATAATATAAAACATAAATTTTTAAAATACATAGATATTGTTTTAGAAGAAACCTATCTTCAAGTTTGTGTATAATTTATACCTCACAATGGCATTTTTATTCAAGCAAATATTCTTAAAACTGATTGAAATGGTACTTGGAAAGCTGAACTGTATGCCTGGGTGGAGCATATCTTGTTTTACAGGGTGGAGTCTTTTTAATGGGAAAAAAAATATTATACTTTGAGATTATTTTTCTCAGTGAAAACAAATAATGCTATTAATCAAGGTCAGTCTTCCTATAAACTCATTTTGTAGACATCTGTGTGGGTATTGACAAAATACTTTATAACATGTGAATAAATACGAAGGTTCTTGAAAAAGCCAGATTTATACTTTTATCTGCTCTTGACAAAAATCCAAAATTGGAAGATCAACATTTCTGAAGCATTTACTAGTTGGCTTCAAGGAAGTAATGTAAAGCTTGTTTGGTGTTCTGTGGAAAACTCCTTTATGATGACAATTTTTTCGCACTTTATTTCCTTAAGTACAATTCATTACTGAGCAATGAACAACTTGGGTGTCATATTGTTCAGTGACTGGTTTGCTGTAATTAGACATTCTCACATAAGAAAAAAACGCTTTTAGAGCCAGTGACTGATGCAGTATGTGTATGTCCACGGTGGTTATTTGTATTATGTTTCTGGTGAAGTAAAATTAATAATATGCATGATTTTTTTGGATCATAAACAGCACTCGTGATAATTTAATCAAAATGCAACATATAATTTCAAAATCATTCAATGTTTCTTTCCTCAGTGTTATTGTTGCATATTTCTAAGTCGGATTTCTTGAAATTGCTACACTAAAACAATTAAAAATACCAAGTTACAGTGGCTTCCATTCTGATGCATAACATTTATCATACAATCATTTACTTTTTCCTCGGATTGGTGAAAACAAAGAATATATTGATCTTAGAATGAACAAACACAGCAGTCCGTATTGTTTAGATCTGTATCTATTAAAAATGGAAAAACAGCACTTCAGCAAATTCTTTGGCCTCTGCTCATGATTACCCTATTTATTGATTGTTTGCCAAGAATGTATGCATCTTAAGAAAGCCAAAGATAAGACATTAAAAATATAATTTATTGCTGCTTTTTAAACAGAGTGCATTAATATTGTACTTTGAAGCACTGGGGCTATGTAAAAAGGACTTTCTGACGCCTGTAAACATATAAGTTCCATAAATTCCTAAATAGGAGATTTCAGCTGTGTCTGGTATTATGTGATATTTGCACAGCAAACTTTAATGCCAGGACAGTTTTAGACAGGGATTCAACAGACTTTTCTGCTCCTTATGGCAGACACTCTGTTTATATAGACTCATAAACCTTCAGCAAATCCTCTGACATTGCTTTCAGGTTTAAATCATACTATATTTTTAGCATTGAACACTGACCAGTACTTTCCCCTTTAATACTAGAAGGTTATAAAGTTTCTGCACTGTCTTGCTAAGTACTTGAATGATCAGCAACTTGGCAAGCTACACTAAACAAGGAAGCTTTGCCATCACAGTATCATATAGAAATATAGCATACTTATCCTAATGGGGGAAGAGTCTCATTTTTAGATGAGACATATTTTACACACCCTGCTTTTCTTAGTTTTAGTAATTCATTTTTCTCTTGTTTTGAGGGTCAGTATAAGAAAAAGATAAGGTAAACAGATATATTGTATTTCTGAAATATGAAGTATGAAGAAAATTCGGGAATATTCTACAGTTAGGCTTTTTATATGATAATTTTAAATTCCTAGCATCATTGCTGTGTCCTGATTTTGGTATGGAGAGTTTGTCAAACCCTAAAAAGAAATGAAGGAATAAGATAATTTATATTGTGATATTTGTCTGGAGATTTTTTTTCTGACATTAATGTATGAGATGTAAAATATTGGCAAGCATTTAGAATTGTGTTCCATGCTGAGTTTAACAAACTAGCAAATTTGAGCTTGTTTCACAAGTAAGCATAAAGTGGGTTTGCAAAAGTCTGCCTAAAATGAATGTAGACAGAACAATATCTCATTACGTAGAAACCTCCACTTTTGAGTCAATAGTTCCTTGAAATTGATATTAGAATATTCTGCAAATATAGAGCAGAACACTTTATTAAAAAAATAAAGAATATCCATATAAGTCATACCATATCTATTTAGAAATAAACCTGTTGAATTCAATATAATTCATAGGTCTAAAGCATGGTGTGTGTGTGTGTGCGTGTGCAATTTTGAATTACAATAAATTTACAGTAATTAGCTTTCCAAAACATCTATATTCAGTTTTCCCTTCTTATTCCAAACTGCACAATTTACTAAGATTAGATGGTTTTTTAAAACTATTTTTAAATATAAAAATTTGAAGAAAAATTCGATTAAGGTGATATTTTATGAGTACTGCTAATGCAGTAATTTTCTATATTAGTTTGTGTACTGCCAACAATTTTTATTGTAAATAGAATTATGTAAATTGCATCAGTGGCTTGTTCTGAAGTTTTCTGCAAAGTATGTTTAAGTAGTAGTACTTAAGTAGTACTTTTCACAAGTAATCATACAAGTTATGGACAATCAGGATTATATCTCTGCAAGCAATCTTTTTTATATAATTCAGTATTAAATTCCTCAACAGATCAAGACCTTTTGCACTTTTGCACTCTATTAAATATGCTTGTGTTGTTTTTCATACTTTGCAAAAACTAGAGTTGGCATTTGTTCAGCTCTGTAATAATTTTTTAATAGTGCCCTCAGAAAGTATATGTAAGTACTGTGCAAGTGTTATTTCTGAACATTGTTATCTTATAGGAACCATGCTTCCCGTTTTCTGTGTTGTGGAACATTATGAAAATTCCATTGAGTATGATTGCAAGGAAGAACATGCAGAATTTGTTTTAGTAAGGAAGGACATGTTATTCAACCAGCTAATTGAAATGGCATTATTATCACTTGGATATTCTCATAGCTCTGCTGCCCAAGCAAAAGGTAAATGTCATGATAAATTACAAAATAATTTGTATTTATTAATGGGGACAGTGAAGCACAATTTTCCTTGATTTCAGGAATTTAAGAATGCAAAATCTAGTTGATGTATATGTAACAATAATACATCCTTCAAATTTTGCTTAGTTCCATTTTTATAGCTATTTATTTTATTCATGGGAAACATTGAGGTATGATAGCACTTTTCAAATAGTTTCAGTTAAAGAGACAACATTAACGATATATAAGTATAAAGCATTTTTCAATAGATGAACAGTTAAAAATTAACTTTATTCCCTAAGCCTCTCTGTTTTTTATTGTGAAATTTGCACATCTTTAGTGCAAAAGAGTAAGAAGGCGTAGGGTACTGTTTATGATTTCTATAGATTTCTGTATCTGTTTATCAATTCTTGCTGCAAGAGAAGAAAGTTAGACAGTGAATTGATTTTATATTTAATTAAAATATGAAAGTTATTTACAAGTAATTTTACAAATTCTTTTATCTAATTTCTTAACATTGTTGACATAGTTTTCCTGGAATCGTTCTGTTTGATGCAGGATTGATCCAGGTTGGGAAATGGAACCCAGTTCCTCTATCCTATGTGACAGATGCCCCTGATGCCACTGTAGCTGACATGCTGCAGGACGTTTATCACGTAGTCACACTGAAAATCCAATTGCACAGGTATGTCACATACAGCAGAAATCTGAGTAAGAATCAGAATCTGATATATTGTGACTACTCCAAATCTGCTTAACTCAGCATAAAAATCTGTAAATACTACCTACATTCTTTTGTTACTGCAGTGTGGGGGTAATAAACCAGCCCACAATATGGTAAGAAATTTTATATTTAGATAGTTCTGTTTCATAGCTTTTTTTTCCTGGGATCTCATTAAAAGTATATAGCATTTTAGTCAATTAAATGATGCATTGCAAGAAGGCATTTTACATAAAGTTTACTTAAGAGAAAAATATTTTTGCATATCATGAACAGCACCATCTGTGTGCATTTTGAAAAAAGAATGACTTGTTCACTCTTATTGTTGCAGTCAAGGCTTTAAAATTTCGCTGTAACTAGAAGAGGGGGGAAGCTAATATATTAATTCTTTTCATGATCAGTCGTGAAAAGGCATTACACCTTAAATTGTTTTACCAAGCGCATCAGAGCAGGAAGGTAGAAGTAACATGGAAAAATAGTCGCCACATGCAGCTGATGTATAATTCATGCATCAATACAGCAGATGTGTTGTATAAAGTAATTAACTAATCGGAACAATCAGGAGACTGAGAGCAATCTCCAGATGCATCTGCTTGATGCACAGAATGAAATCTGTCTGTCTTAAAGGAATGTTCTGCAGCAGAATGCAATCCTGTAATAATCCTTTTTCTAATCAATGTCTCAAATAGTTGCCCTAAACTAGAAGACTTGCCTCCTGAACAATGGTCTCACACAACAGTAAGAAATGCTCTGAAGGATTTACTGAAGGATATGAACCAGAGTTCATTGGCCAAGGAGTGTCCCCTTTCACAGGTACTTAGCATAACATTCAGTAAATAGGCAGTGTTGAACTGAGATTTCTGCATACAGTTGCCACTAGAATTTTTGAAAAAAATAAGAATTCATATTTTTACATTGATGTACTATATTTTAAGCATCAATCAACCATTTAGAATAGTGTAGTCTGTGAAAAAGTTGAATATTCATTCAATTTTAATATCAAAACTGCTTTGAATTTTTTTATCAGAGGAACATGTTTATTATAATAGTTAATGGAGATCATAAAGCCATTCCCAGGTTTAATTTTTATGGTACATAAAAAGTAGGTGAATTTAGAAATGTTATAAAAGTAAAGAGTTACTTTACAGAAATTTAATTTAGCAAATTTAGCTATATAATATTCAATATACAACTTTTGCATAATGGATGAAAATGATTCAAGTACATTGCTAAAAAAAATTCTGAATTCATTCCCTCTGTTGAGGTTTATATGAGAAATGTGCAAATTAAAATGCACTTGTATTAGATTTTAAGATAGAAAAAAACATCATGCAATAAATTATAATTTCAATTTAATTACAGTATTATTCTATGTAGATAAATATTTTCAATCAAAAATTACTTTGGTGTACTTTTAGATTCAACTCCCCCACACTTAATTTTTGTTGAAGGAAATGTAATCTTGATCATTATCAGGATGTACAATATAGTCCCTTCATTAATTGATTCTGATTTCCATAACTATAAATGATTGTCCAAAAGTAATTTCTGTAGTTTCTACTACCAATCCATTTGATTTTTCATTCAATTGACCAGTTGACAGTATAATCAATCTTTCCTAGTTTTTTTTTTAAGATATACCATGCAGATAAAAAATTTCAAATGGTTATACCATTATGAATCACACCACAAAGCTGTTAAGATTAAGTTTCAGAGCAATATGAATTCCCTTACTGACTACGCAAGTGTTAGTGTCTTTCACAATAAAAAGAAAAACTATTTTGACTTTAAAGATAGAAAAGCATAATTAATTTATATGGTAAACCAAACATACTGATCCGGAAATATTCTCTCATGAAAAAGCATGTGTGTGATATTAGTTTAAAATTAACAAAAGAATTAATATATTTTATTTCAGTAAACCCTTTTACAAATCTGTAAAATAAGACAATGTTTTTATTCTTATGTTGTAGCTTGAGACTAAGGGACACCTAATACATTTTGGAGACAGATTTGCACTTGGAACTTCCTGATTTACAACTTGATCTTTTTCTCTTGATTCTGACACTATTGATTGCTTCTAGAAAGTAGTTTAATTACGTTTGAATAATTACTTAATTTTTATGTTTAACATACCAACTTTAAATTAACATTTCTTAATGTTATTGAAATAAATGGATGTTTTAGCCAAACAAATGTTGAATCTTCAGGAATCAAGATGTAGGATATATTCCCTGTTTTCTTCAGAATGTTTATGTAGATGGAACATTTGTATTTAGAAAACTCATGTCTACTAGAGACCTTGACCTGAGTATATTTGTGGTTACTATATAAGAATCAATAACTATTCCTTTTAGGAGATAGAAACAAAAATGATGCTTGCAATTTTTATTGTAAAGAACATTCATTTGGGGCCATGGAATTATATTCTTTACATTTGATAAGGTCTTATCCAGTTTTGTGTGTAAATGGAAATATGCAGGTAATTCAATGGTTTCCAATGAAATATTGTGATACAAGCATCAGAAATAAATATAGCTAATGTGCATGGGTAGTCCTTTTAGTGCTGATTTTAAAGACAGTGCAGATTGATAGTCTGATGCTATGCATATTTGATATGGATGTTACTTAGAAATAAGTTCCAGAAAACATATTTTGCTTATTTTGGCACATACTACATTCTACTTCCAGCTTGTCCAGAGATATAGATATGATATAATGAGAAATGAAAAGACATATTTCCTTTATATCAGTTTCATTACATTAAAAGGTAATCTGAAAATCTCCTAAACAAATAATTCTCGACCTTTAATATTTTCAGTTCATTTTGCCAAATACTTTTGGTCTTTACCATGATAAAATAGAAGGATACTTTTTCTCTAAATGAACATTTGAACATTTATAGGCATCATCATTATTACTTGCAGAAAAAAATTAAAAACAAAGTTTCAGTGATTTGCCTTTTGTCCCACATATGTTGTTTTCTGGATTTTACCTTGCATTTGCATATCATGCATTAGGAACCACTCTGCTAAACAGCTTTAATGTGAAAATAGAATATTAATTTCATTGGTCTTAGATATTTTATTAATTTATTCAATTTGTATGCCACCTGCCTCCTAGTGATTCTGGAAGAGTATAGTAATCAAGCAATCGTACTCCCCAGAAATCTAGATGAGAATTTTTACATGCCAAGTATCATTGGGCTAATATCACTGGGAAAAAATTGTATTCCATTTTGCATGCTTGTATCACTGGTTTCAGTTCAATTAAGTATAGAATTGTAATAATGTTAATGTTTCGCTGTTGTCTTCTTGTATAATTTTATGCACAAATATAACGGACAGAGAAAGATAATTCTCTGTGTGAGATGGATATAAAATCATGTTATTTAAAGTTATTAAGAAGACTTGCCATTGCCTACTAATTTTCCATCTTCAACATATGAAAAAGTAAGACACACATTTGTATGGAATCTGAGATTTGAGTGAAAGATTTAGCTTTATATAAACTTTTACTAACAGTCCTAAGGAATTCATTAATAAAGAATCACTAATGAATAATTTCTCTTATATCAAACAAAATCATCTTTGTATATACTCTATGTATTGGGCTGCCTTGCATATTTTGTGTTTTATTTTTCATCATCAGTGTAATGAAAATTGCATTTTACTTTTTTTATAAGGTTTCTAAGAAAAAAAATATTTTCTTTATTATGGCTTTTAAGAAATACATGAACATCCTTTTTATGGTTGCAGTGCATATGAAGTGTACAAGAATATTTCTTCCCACTATATAAAGCAACCTTACAACATATAACACTAAAAAAATGCTAATTTGCCTATGCAGCATTTATTATGTACCCTGACAAGTTTGGGATCTAAAGATGGTTAGCTATTTGCAGACTAAATGAGCACCAAATAACTACTTATTGAAAGGATTATTTTGTATTTTTGGAAATTAGGTTTGAAGTACAGTGTATCATATATTGACCTTTGCTTAAGCACTGCAGGATCATATCTCTAGTCTTTTGAGCTTTTGATTAGAAACCTTCATACATTTTGTTATTTTAGTAATCTGTAGCCTAATTTTGAAAGCCTTCTGCAAATGACCAAGCTTCTGATATTCTATCATTAGAATAGTTCTGTGGGAACAAAATAAAAGGGAGAAAATGAGAAAAAATTGACATCACAGAAGGAAAAATAAAAAGTTTAGTCATTAATATGTGTTCAGTATTCATTTCACTAGAGATTTAAACTTTGTCTAAGCACCAGGGTCCAGCTTCCTCTATCTATTGAAGATTTTGTTTATGTACGATTTATAATTTCTAGGATTAAATCCCGTATATTAGCATACTAAAATAGACAATATGTTGGTTATGGTTGAGGAAAACTAATCCAGCTTAAAAGCCGTTATTCCTACAAAATAGATTTTTCCAGTTTAATATTAAACTTATCTGTTGAGCACCAAGTTGGAGAAAAATCCTATGGAATTGAAGGAAGTTGTGATAGTATGAGAAACCTCTTTCAAGCAAGAGTACATTGTATTTTTCACTGTTTTTTAACTGACATTCTCATTGAAAGTCATAAAGAAGTGTTGTACTATACTGCTAATTCCTTAAAGCTGGTAAAATACATTATTTGAATCGATCTGAGTATTGGAGTGAAGTTTAATTCAAATGTAGGAAACAGTACACTTCAGATGGCGAGCTCAATTAATGAGCCCCGATGAACATAGCAGTATGTTAGATATTTGCAAATTAAGAGAATTCAGACACGATGGAAGTATGATCAGTGAGGAAGTGTGTCCCTAGTTGAGTGAGGATTGTACTTACTGTAAATAATTACATTGACTTGATATTAATTACCTCATGCTGTGTTGTCATTAGGGGTGCTATCAATTGTTCAAAATATCTTTTTATCAGATTTGATTAATATTTATCCATCAAATTGATATAGCCACCCATCTCCATTCTCTGGGGAGTGCATAATAATGCATTATTTTAGAGATAGCCTAGATAGTTCTGGAAACTTCCACTTAAAGCCCTGAGTTATATGTGAAACAGACTTTAAAAAGATTGCAAACACTCCATCCAAAATAAATGTTTGGGTTTTAATAGCGGAATCTATTCATCTATTGCTATGTTAGCTACACTCAATTTTATGCCATGTTGAAGTACTGGATTTAATTTTAAATCTTATATAATGTAGACCTAGTTTATCTCAAGGATCACTTGATCCATATCTATAAGATTGATGCCAGGTATAGTAGTATCTATACTATATCCTTTCACTGATGGCATTCCATTTGATATTTTTACTATTGTCCGGCCTCTACTTTCCATTTGTTTTGATTTTTTAAAAGGCCAATTTTAGAGATTGTAATAAATTGGTATTTGTTTTTTTAAAATAAGACCAATTTTATTTTACTTAAAATATATGTATTCACTTTTATTTTATACAAACGCAGAAAGGGAGACACACATACACATTGATGTGGACAAAGAAAAGAAGTACCTTTGTTCTTATGACTGGCAATATTTTTTGTGACATGGTATGGATTGGGTGGAGAGGGGGACTGCAAAAGACAAGAGTTGTAAAGTGGTGATTCCACAAATGGTATCTTGCAAACTTTCCACCCTTCCAAAATGAATAAATAAATAAATTTAAATAAATAAAATAAATTCAGCACAGATTCTTTATAATGTTTCTTGCTTTGATTGCCTCACTCTTTTTTTCTCTAATTTCCTTACATTTGATACATTTGCCATCACCTTGAATTATAAATAATCCACATACGCAACATTTATAGCATATTGATCAACATTAACTATCACATAACATAATATTTATAATTCCATAAACAAATTTGTAACAACTTGGAATCAGCTTAAATAAATAAATAAATAATTCAATAAATATGTAATGGAAAAGTGCTGTATAAAGTTATATTTGCTTCCTAATTCATTGACTTACAGATGTGGGATGACAGCTGAGATAATATAGCATATCTCTCCATATTTTCTTTATAGGATTCTTCATTTATCAGACTACAGAACAGCACTTGCCTGAAGGATGAAAAAAGTAATAGCTGTTTCCATTGTCAAACTAGTCTAGGGCCTGTTTTTTTACATTTCTTTATTGAGAAATATTATTAGATTAATATATGTTAACTGCTATTTCTGGTATAGAACTACCAGAAATATAAGATCATAGACATAAATATACAATACTTTTATATTTAAAATTGTTATATGCTATAATTTTTTTTATTTTAAATTTACAAATGCTTATACTGATTTAGTTTGTGAAAAGTAGGAAAAACCACATTAGCAGTAGCAACAGCAACTACAAATACTTTTATATGTTTTTATAATCATAATAGTTATTCATATCATACAACAGTTGACTGTTAGTACACAACTCTATATTACCACTCCTTTGTGAATTAAGGGCATTTCTTGTACATGATGCAAACAATATCTCAATGGCAGTTGAATGTTTAATGAAAATGTAATGAATCAGTTGATATAGTTGAATAGTTGTTCAACTATTTATAAAAAATATATAATTCAAATTTTTGAGTATATAGTTTAAATTTTAGAGACGTTTATTAATCTGTTTCAAAACTATCTCACAGAAATCAAAGCAAACTAAAAGAGGCTCAAAGTAATATATGTTCAATTTTTGATTCAATTTATTTGTTTTAGAATTGGATTGGTTTTTTTTTAATTCTCTGGAATAGTTTTCAGACTACCTGGAAAAAAAATAGAGTTGCTTTCTAATTTGTGTTTACACAAATTTACAATTATTTACAATTATTCATAGAGTATATTGTTTTCAAATATGATTGGTTTGAAACCATAACTGGATCACTGGATTACAAAGGGATACTAAATGCTAAGTATCAAAACTTTCAAGTAGTAGGAAAATTTGCACGATGCAGGTAGTCCTTGATTTAGGACAATTTCTTCAGTGATTGTTATGACAGCCTTGACTTTTGATCCATGTCCAAAATTAGTGCTGTAAAAATGCTCCCTTGTTCACATGAGTAGCAGCCTACTTGACTTAAAACTCCAGAAGCATTACAATTCCCCATACCCTTCCTATATCTCCCCGTCTTTTGGACTTTTGCCATTCTTCGTTATACCTAGTTGTCTTCACCATCCTCATCCTCCTCAGGCTTAAGATGTGGCATTCTCAGTTTAGTTGCTAGGGCAGTCTGAGGCTGACTTCATGCTATTAAAATGGATGAGTGGGGAGGAGCCAAAATAAATCTTTTTATTTTATAGCATGAATCCAGCCTTAGACCTACCAGGAGCTCTTTGTAGAGTGCTGTTTTGGCACAGTTTGGCCCAAGGTATGGCTTTGTCTTTTTTTAATAGCACAAAAGCAAGTAAAAAGCAGTGAAGAAAAACTGGAATGGCAGACAGCAAGGCATCAGGGATTTCGGCATGCAGGATGGTGGGAGCAACTAGGATTAGGCTAAAGCAACTTCAGCTTCACAAGGCACACAACCAGACCCAAAGCTTTTTGCCACTCACAGCTACAGGGTTGCCCAACAAGCAGAAGTGCAAAAGAAGATGGGTAGCTGAGAGAAATTGCAGACAGGCTGTATCTTATTAAGGAATGACTTGGATTGGCTTGGGTGCTCAGAAAATCAAAATAAGGCCTCTAATGTGACCTATTTAAATGTTCTTCCTTCAGCCCAATTTAAAGAGATTCTAACACATCCCACTTTTTGTGCACAAGTGTTTAGGAGGGCTAGGTACAGTGTTTCAGGTGTATAATCATTTTTAATCAATGTTTCATATAGGACCAAGAATTTAATCTCATTTTATCTAATAAACAGACAACACAGAAGCAGATTGAAAAATTTTGTTGTATGCATGGCACATTCAAAGAATAATTCACTGGACAACACTTTTTTTTTCAAAAGTTTTGCTTCCTGAAAGACTTGGTGATTATGATCAACTCTTTCAAACTGAATAGAAATATAATTTCAGAATGATTGTATTACATAGGAAACTTTAAAAATATGAAACTAACTTTTAATGACTATAAGGTATTTAATTACATGTTTCAGATACACTATATGAGTTAAACAGGGCTAAAAGTGTTTTGTTGCTGATTTTTGTTTGTACTCAGTGTGTGATGCATCTCTCTGCAATGTCCAACAATAATCCTTGATGGATTCTAATTGCCAGGTTAACATTTTTCCATTGTGGCATTGTCTTGGTGAAACCTTTCAGCATGCTTGTCACTGACTGGACTTTGAGATTTTCAGGAAAGAAGTCCAAATGTAAATGCAGAAAATGAATCTTCAGTGACATGTTGCACTTCATGGTCTTGTATGCTGTAAGAAGTTTTCAACCAGCTGGATATAGTTGGTGCTCTGTAGTTGCCAAGAAAATTCTCAATGACATTCTTGAATGTTTTCCAGGTGATTTTCTCCAGCCACTCTAACAGATCTTCAAACCACTTGTGATTGACAACATATCTGATCTGTGGACAAACAAAAATGCATCAGTTATTCTTAGAAATATCTATCTACAGTAACAAAAATCTTGATCATCACTTTCACAATTAGCCCTAATTTTATGTAAAGAGAAGATGAAAATAACTTATAGGTATACAAATGGTTCATGTGCTGTTATAAGTATAACTATAAGTATAACTTATAGGTATACAAATGGTTCATGTGCTGTTTTTTCCCCCCAATCCTGGAACAAAATTCTTTCAAATGTCCATTTCTTTTTAAAGTAATATAACCATTTTGCACATTATTGTCTCATTTGCATATGTAACAACAATAGTTGGTATATCCAAGCTGCATTTCAAGCAGCAGAGCCACTATGTTAAATATTGGTGTATGCTTCAACTACTGCTCCATGTTTTTGTATTTTTGTGTTTTTCTTCCATATGTGCCCCTAGTCAATATGTACTGAAGGGCATATAATGCCATTGTGTAAAATCAGAAGATTTCTATACAATAGTTTGTGATACATTAAACTATAGGTTATTGCTTAGGAATAAAAAATGTATAAGATACACCCCAAAATGTTCAGGTAGCAAAACCTTTGTTGTCTAGTGTTGCAGTAGCAGTATTAAATACTCCATTTCCTTTAGTTAGTATTTTCTTTAGTTTGTAAATTGTCACAATGTACACTGGCTTGTTTATTAAAAAATGAAACATTATTAAAATACAATAATACAATAGCAGAGTTGGAAGGGACCTTGAAGGTCATCTAGTCCAACTCCCTGCCTAGGCAGGAAA
>JAPKID020000717.1:0-16835 GCA_026931265.2 Tropidonophis doriae | reverse complement strand
CAACGAGGGGGAGACCCCCCTCCGGGCCCAGCCAGGTCTCCATGATCCCCACCAGGTCCGGGTCCCCCTCCGACACCAGGTTGTTAATGAGGGGGGCCTTGTTAACCACGGATCTGGCGTTGCAAAACATCAGCCCAGGACCCCGGCACGGCGAACCACGACCACCTAGCCCTCAAACATCTCCAGAATGAACTGTAGTAAGTTACTGGCAGCAACCTTTCAGGAGACTGAATCCTTGCGTTTCTGGTGACAATTTTTGAATGGCAGCTACAGATGGGTAGCTTGTCAGCCTCAAAAAATAACCCAGATAGGAATGAGAAGCAGATGAGCTAATTGTACTTTGCTGTAAAACTACGTTGATAGAATCTTGTTATGTTTGAGAGTGTAACCATTACCCCACTATCTTCTTTACAACCTAAGATACTAGGGAAGGTCTCTTCTGAGCCCTTCATCCTGCCAAAAATCTACTTGCAGGCTATGTCTCGTGGTTAAGGTACCAGGTTAGAAAGCAGGAATCCATGAACTCTACTGCCTTAGCTATGAAAGGTAGCTGGGTGATCTTGAGCCAGTCACTCTTTCTCAGTCAAACTCACTTCACAGGATTGTTGTTGTGCAGAAAATAGGAAGAAAAAGGAGTATGATTATGTGCACAGCCTTGAGTTATTTGTGAAAATAATAAAGGTGGGATACATCCAAATGAATAAAATAACAATTACAAGCAGTCCATTAGAATTGCAACGTGTTTCCCCAAAAATAAGACAGGGGTCTTATTTTCTTTTGATCCCCGAAATAAGAACTTGGTCTTATTTTCAAGGATCGCTTATTATTTTTGAGGTGCAGGAGGTGGCGAGTGTGGTCACCTTATGGCTGCTGCTGCAATATTTTCAGGGAGGGCTTTTTTTAGCACATGCGCTCAAAAGCCTGGTTGGGCCTATTATCCAAGGAGGTCTTCTTTTTAGGGAAACAGGGTAGCTTAAGAAGCATAGTTCACAAGCATTTAAATAATAAAATATCCCAATATGAGACCATTGGTATCTTTCAGATGAACCAACCTATCTTTCTATGAACCAAGCCTGTAAACCAAAGTTAAACCATCGCTTAGTGCAATGTGAAAGTAAAGTTTTAGGAATGAACTAAAGTTTCTTCCTTGGCTAAAGAAAAAATGCAGTTATTCCAAAACAAAATTTAATAAAATGAATGTGATGTATTTTTTTATCATTTCCATTTATTAAATTACTAGGTGGCACCACACAACTTGGCATCTATTGATTTATTTTACTAGCATATGACCCAAAAATAATCCACAGTATTGCCAATATAAAGGGTTCTATATTTCATTTTATTTTTCTAATCTCTGCCTATCAAGGGACCTATTTGTTTCAACTAAGCTCAGAGAAAAATGGATTTTATATTTTGAAAAATAAGGATTTGGTTTATTGTATGTTTGTCCCTAAAATCCCCAAGGCAACCTGGCAGAGCTTAATCTATTTAACTCTCCCTTTCCATCAATAGACTTCCATCGATAGTCAGCTTTTCGTTTTCTTTATTTTTGAAGTTTTTTTCCCATGGATTTTCCATGCTTGAAAGGACAAATAAGGCAACAAACAGCATGTGTCAAAAGTTGAACTTTTGCTGAAAGATACAAGACCACACTATAAAGCTAGCTATTTATATTGTTACACCAAGCAACAATTTCTTTTCAATGGATTCTTTCTCAGGTAGCCATGATGCTCTTGAGATAGATCATATATGTAGAAAGGGGTCAATGGTTACTGTTCCCAGACAAAGATCCCAATCTAAAACAAGCTAACTTTTAAATGAAAAAATTAGGACATGTACAGTATGTGCAATTTGTATCTACAAATATGTTCTCATCCTTATATCCTTGAACTATTAAAATTTATTTGGTAGTCTGACGTTGGCCTTACAATAATTATTTCATCAAATGATTATTCAGTACATGGGATCACATAAATTCTGTGCATATTTATATTTTTGGGTTTATCTTTATAACCCTAAAATAAAGCATCAGGCTATATACTAACATTACCTGAGTGAGGGGGCTCCTCAACCCATAACTTCACACTTTGGGGATTCAGATGGTGTTGTTCACAGATATTTCCTTTCCTTGAATCTGTCACTGCTATCAACTCACTGCCAGAGGTGGTTCTGAGCAGTTCTGGAGAACCGGTAGCAGAAACTTTGAGTAGTTCAGAGAACCAGTAAATACCATCTATGACTGGCCCTTTCCCCCATCTATTCTCTGCCTCCTGAGTCCCAGCTGATCAGGAGGGAATGGAGATTTTACAGTATCCTTCCCCTGCCACAGCCACCAAACCACAGCCACCAAGCCATGCCATACCCACCAAGCCACACCCACAGAACCGGTAGTAAACAATTTTGAATCCCACCACTGCTCATTGCTTTACATTGCAACAGTAAGAACTATGAAACAATTATTAAGCAGAGTTTCGAAGCTCCAAAAGAAATTTTGCCATAATATGAATTCCTAGGCCTTATACTTCATGAGCCACCCTAGGGGCAATGCAACATTGGATCTCATTATCTTATCCCATCTGTCTTATGGACAGACTTGGAGCCATGTGACTGCCAGCCTTTCCCATAATTGAAGGAATACATTTGAAGGCATCTCTTTGATTTAAATGAAGAGATAGAATGGACCGTCAAGCTCTGGTTGAGGCAAGATGTAGGAGATGGCTAGGATGGACCTGAGGGAAGGATCAAGTGCATCATCAGTTTGGATTTGAGCCCACAAGAAATCTAAGTTCAGCCTTCCTTGAACTCCTTTGACTCTTATCTACCACCAATTTACCTTGACCATTAATAGTTCAGATTCTTGTAGAGAGAGAGATAGCATGGAATAACCTCAGTTGAACAACCTTGGTTCCTTATTTGTTGTGCCTTACACAAATTTGGAGTTTGTTCACAACAACTTTCAGATGTTTGTCCATCATCAACAGAGGTGAATAGCAAATGATAGTGATGATGTGAAAAGGTAAAATACAGATTACAAAAGATTTCATGTGAAGGTTTATTTTCCTGTTTCATTTATTAAAATATTCCTATTTAACATAAATGTAAAAGCATTATTTTTCATTCAATATACTGTAATAAATGTAACACACAATAAAAAAAGTGGGTTAGAAGATTGTGGTGGCTGTGGGAAGAAGCAAACTCAGTTCTTAAAATTCTGTCCCTATTTTTTAGTGGACAAACTTGAATAGAAAGAGCACAAAGAAAATGCAGGGACACTCAAGGCAAGCTATTTGGCACTGCTGCCTCAGGATTCTTGCTTGGGGAAAAATGGAATGGATTCAGAGATGACAATTCAAAGAGAAAAGAAAAGTGTAATCCTGCAGTTTAATGAAGTGACTAGGAAAAAAGTGCTTAAAGCCTTATAACTATTCCTTCCCATCCATTTCAGATGGATGTTAACACCATTTTATTTTGACAGGTGGTTGACAATTTTTGTAAGGGAGAAAAATTAGCTAACAATGGATAAGTATTTTTAATGAATGCAGAAATTAATTGACGGATAAATGCACTGGCAGTCTTTCTGTTGAAGTCTGCTGTTCCTAAAGGAACATAGAAGTACGTGTGTGTTGGATTTGAGGTAAATGAGGTTGCATTGGTGACTGGAATAATATATGTTAAGTTATAAGAAAAATATTGCTTCTAAGAAATGAAGTATCTGAATTCTAACTAAAAAAAGAAGAAGCTAGCTGATTCAAAAAATAAGATGATTCAGAATATTTCCAGTTGACCAGTTTTCCTGTCACTCAAGGGGAGAAAGAAACCTGCTTCTTATTTTTTTGTGGTATATATATAAAACAACACACCTGCAGAATAGATACAGATTCTCCAGATGAACATAGTAAAAAATGTAGGGTTTTGAGATTTGTGGGGGCTTTTTGTTAAAAGAGCAAAATAACATTTTCTAATGTAAAATTTATGTTAAAGAATAGAGCTGGAGGAGGTAGATTGGCCAAAATGTTTCCAAATCGCTTGCCTGAATGCTAGAGATGCAGTTATAAAAAGGGAATCTTCTATCATATGTGGTGGACCTGCCCCAAAGCTAGGAGGTATTGGCTTAAAATAAAGGAATGGTTGGAAGAAATTGCAGAACAAAAGATTGAACTGAAACTGGAACTATTCTTATTGGGCATATTAGGTGGAAATACTGTATGTGTAAAAATTTCAATATATAATATTACATATACTCCATGGCTCGGGGCCTAGTTACATACAAGACGCCTCCTGCCACATACATCCCTTCAACCGATCCGCTCCCACAGGGAGGGTCTTCTCCGGGTGCCGTCTACCAGACAATGCCGGTCGGCAGCACCCGGGGGAAGGGCCTTCTCTGTGGCGGGCCCAGCCCTCTGGAACAACCTGCCCCCCAATTTATGCACCATCACCGACCTCCGCCTCTTCCGCAAACACCTCAAGACATACAGTACCTATTCCAACAAGTCGGCCTAACATAACTCCTTGTCCCTGATTTCAACTACTTAACTCTATTAATATAATTTAATTCAGGGTTTTTATTATTTTGACATAGGTTATAATTTCAATTTATTTATACTTTGTATGGTTCTAATGTTGCATGTACACTGCCCTGGGTCCTTTCCAGGAGAAGGGCGGGATATAAATCAAATAAATAAATAAATAAATAAAAGAAAATCTACATTAAAAAAACACATAAAAGAAACTTAAAAAGAGAGAAACAGTACAATATAATAGATATGTAAAAGGGATTTCAAACAATGCCCATGCAGAATCATATCGATCAGGTATTATTATTTTTTTACTATATCAATAGAGAGCAAGTTCAAAAGCTAAGCACAAATTCAGGATTTTAAGTCCACGATGGTAATTACTTTTCAAACATGCAGAATTATCTCTTTAGCTGCACTCCAAGCTTAGTAAGTTCAAAGTTCTTTGTAGATCAATACATTCCAAACTTTTGATACATAACTTTGAACTACAAAATATGTATCTGACATGTTTACATATTTCTGCAGTCCTAAAGTTTCCTTCTGAATTCCTAACCGGACTGTAGAAGTCTCAGAGTGATATTTTTAAGAAATGTATTTGAATGAGAGAAGTGCAGTTGTTTGTCCAGAGGGAATAAAGGGAGGATATCTCAACAAAGGAACATGTTTTTCACATAAATCCTACAGGAGTTTAATGTTTGTACGTGGGCTTATTGTAAAAGCAGCTCCTTTCCATGGATGTACACTCTGAGAATTCTGTGTAGGACTGGCTTGTACCATCTTCAGTTAAAATAATGAGGTTCTATAAGGGTGATGGTGATTAATGTCTGAGATTCAAGTTGTCAAAGATAACTGTCTTACCAGCACATAACCCAATGAAAAAAAAAAAGAATATAGTCTGGGTCTGAGTGGAGTTTTTAAAAGTTTACATTTTATATTCAACTCATGTTTCTAAAAAGACGGAACTTATGATTAAAAATATGAGAAGGCTACGTGAGATAGCTTTGATGTGGGAGAGGAAAATTTTGTCTTTCAAAGTCCACAAGTTACTTCAGAATGAACTGCATAGTTCTTGCGTTACCTCAAAGAAACATTTATTTTTTAATTAAATTTATTGGCCTCCCACCTTACCACAGAGCTACTCTGGGCAGCTTACAATACCAAAATATGCTGGGAAAAAATCCTAAATTTCCTAAGAGAAATGAGGCTGAGAATGATTAATTTCAGTTTAGTGAGAATGGTCCAGGAGCATGCCTGATTTCTTGTCCTTGTGTACGTAACCAAGTAATCCGAGTTAGAAGACGCCTTTGAGGTCTTCTAGTCCAACCCCCTGCATAAGCAGGAGACCCTACACAGGTAGTACTTGACTTTCGATCACAACTGAGCCCGAAATTTCTAGTGAAGTTATGTGTACTCTCTGCATGACATGGGATAGCAGAAATAGCGCTAGTTAATCAAAATTAACTGCAAACAGTCATAACAGGAATAAACATATAACTAGATCGCTATAAAAGAAGAGGGAGAAAATTATAAACACATTGTGACCATTTGAAACATGAGAGCTCATGTAGTCAAGCATTCACTTTATTTAATTAATTTATATCCAGCCTTTATTAATGTTATAAATAACTCAAGGCAATGAACATGCCTAATTCTTTGCCTCCTCCTATTTTCCCCACAATAACATCCCTGTGAGGTGGGTTGGGCTGAGAGAGAGTGATTCAAAGTCACCCAGCTGGTTTTCATGCCTAAGGCAAGATTAGAACTCAGGGTCTACTGGTTTCTAATCTGATAGGAATAGCAGAAGTACTTACATTTATAGCTTCATGGTGCTTTAAAGCACTCTCTGGGCAGTTTACAATGGCAACATATTGCCCCCAACAATCTGGGTCGACATTTTACTGACTTTGGAAGGATGGAAGGCTGAATCAACCTTGAGCCAGTGGGGATCGAACTGCTGGCAGTCAGCAGAATTAGCCTGCAATAGTGCATTATAGATAAAGGTTCAGGTTCCCCTTGCACATGCATACTAACCATTCCCGATTCTAGGAACATCCGGGTGGTGCAGTGGCTCAGTGACTAAGATGCTCAGCTTGTCGATCAGAAAGGTTGGCAATTCGGCGGTTTGAATCCCTAGCACCACCACATAACGGAAAAAGCCCCTGTTACTTGTGTCAGCTTCTGCCAACTTAGCCGTTCGAAAGCATGTAAAAATGCAAGTAGAAAAATAGGGACTACCCTTGGTGGGAAGGCAACAGTGTTATGTGTGCCTTCAGCATTTAGTCATGCCGGCCACATGACCACGGAGATGTCTTTGGACAGCGATGGCTCTTCGGCTTTGAAATGGAGATGAGCTTCCCCTCCAGTGTACATGCATACATGCACTCAGATTCACACCACAGCCCGCAACCTTATCTAGTTACTTCTAAAACATTTGGATCTGATTCTGTGTAATCTTGAATTGGATGAAAAAGGAAGATCTTAGGCAACAATTGTATTGAACCAAGGTAACTCAAACTGGCAAACTTGCAAAATGCTGAAACCTTTGACTCCTATGAGAATGAAATTTGGGGAAAATGCACAAGAGAAGAGGGGATGGACATATCCCATCCTCTTTTTTGCATCCTCCAGTCCCTACACCAATTAACCGACAACAAGACCCAATAGGCGAGCTGGAATTGCTTGCTTTGGAAATGAGGATTAAATTTGAAATCTCTTAATAGCAGTGAGCAGTTAGGAAGGATGTAGTAATTTGGATGCCTGCTGGTGAGGGGTGGGCTGGCTGGGGAGTGCCAATAAGTGAACCCTTTTCCTCCCTGGAGTAACAGGCACCTTAGAAACATGTCTGAATGGGAAATGGATGGAGTTTTCCTGCTGATGTGTGGCTTCCTTTGTTTTCGTTCCTTCCAGTAAAAAGGCAGGCAGTTTCAGGGCCACCAAAAGGATTATTAAATGCTGGAACAAGACTAATATGGGGCCCCTCACCTACACATGAACACATAAATCAATAATGTCATAATTGTACATTTATTAATTACATTCAAATATACTTGCAAATATATATTTAATATATCCTCCTGTTTTGTCAGTGAAGGGAAGCCCTACCCTAAACATCTATAGCACACTTTTTTCCCTCCATTTTTTTTGACATCCTTCCTAAAGATCTATCTGTTCCACACTGCCTTTGACTCTTCCTTCACACTTTAATTACACTCAACTAATATGCTGAATTTTCCTCCCCTCTTTTGTTCTTCCTTGTTTACTATCTATTTAGGATGGTAAGATCCAGATTCCATCCCTGCTGCTTGTGACGTTTTAACATATGCTTTAAATCAGGGGTGTCCAAATTTGGGGACTTTAAGACTTGTGGACTTCAACTCCCACCTGACTGGGGAATTCTGGGAATTGAAGTCCACACGTCTTAAAGTTCCCAAGTTTGGATACCCCTGCTTTAAATTATCCAATATTGTTTTGCTTTTAAAAAAATTAGTTTTGTAATATTTTTTTTTTAAAAATCCCCTTCATTGGCCCCCTTTCAGCTCCATGGGTCCCAGAAAAATGTACCGGCTGTACCCCCATCTCCTCAGGCCCAGGCAGTTCCATTGGCCAACCACAGAAGTTCTTTCCAATGCAATCTGCCAGCTTTTCGCAATCAACATCAGTGTGGAAGCCAGCAAGAAGCTGGAAACTGCAGACAACTAATCAATATAGTTTGTTGTTTTTATCATTGTGCGATAGCGAGCTGATAAAGCTAAGTCTGACTCAAGTCTGGAAATCATTAATTGTTTTTATTTGTAGTACTATTAGTTAAGGCAGCATTTATAAAATCATTGCCATATAACGGGGGTGTCAAACTTGCATCATCATGGTGTCCACTCAGCCCATGGACCATGAGGTTGACAGCACTGCCATATCATGTTTAGGAGATCAATGGCCAATCTGAAACTTCATTAAGGGATTGATGAGATAAATACTTTATTCTGTTTGACTTAATTCTTTATCAGTGCATGCAGTGAAATAACTTAATCATTTTTATCCCTACTGAACAGGTTTGGATTAGTCTTGCTGAATAAGTGCCAGTGGAGATCTTGAGACAATCTCCACTATCCTTTCTCAGACAAGTTTTGGCTTAAATGATGGTTTGGATTAAAAGTTTTGACACTCAGTGATTACAGTCAGGTTCAATCCAGGTATCTACTCTGAGATACACTGTAGAGCTGGTTATGCAAACTCTGTTTCCCCTCAATGTCTAGGGCCTTATGAGCATTGATGAAGTTGTTGCTAATATTTCATGGCTTGTAGCCTAAGGAGTAGTTTGAAGACAAGAAAATCCAGAAACCACCAGGAATGATTTTTCAACATAAAACTCTTCCAATTGATTTGTACATCTGGGCATCACTTCAGATGAACTGGGACAAAGGAATTATATCTCCCTGAAAATCTATAGAAGGAAACTTTTCTTGGCTAACCTCATCATGATTGATTAAGTGAATACAAGAGAAAAGAAGCAAGAATAGGCTAGCACATAACAAAAGAAAAGCCAAATATTTTTATGAAGAGCCATGATAAAAACCAAAGTTTATTGGTTTAACAAAATATATAGTATTTATACTTACTGGATGAGGACTCTTCAAACATTCATTTCAAATTCTTGCTCAAATATAAGGCAAGATTTCATTCTACCAGATAATGATATTTAATAATGGTATGTCACATAGGCAACCAGATGTTCAGACTAGTTGTGGCAATTTTGTCTGTCAATCAAATCCTTCCCAAGGACCTGGGATATTTGATGTGTTAGAGGCATTGTTACAGGATATATAAACTGTTCCAAATAAAGCTGTATTTTACAATTGACTGATGGTGAATTTGTTAATGTGGAGGCTGCTCAAGTGGTACACCAATTGTTTTGGGATTGCACAGGAACCAGCCTTGCTTTCTTTTGCCATAGTTGTTATATTTCTATTTTTAGGTCTTTGTATTTTGTTATCTTCTCCAGAGTTCCTTCTCTTCTATTCAGCTGTCTCCAGGTACTGCCAATGTCTACAATCCAAACTTCTTCTTCTTCTTCTTCTTCTTGTTATTATTATTGCATTGTCTTTAGCACTGAACAAGAATATCTTGTTCTTCTATTCTCCCTTCCCCTCTTCCATGCCTTGGAAAAGAAATGAAATATTCTTCTGATGACTTCTCCTCTTCGTTGACAAGCAGTAGCAGTCATTAATCTGCGGCAAGGGATAAAGTCAACCATTCAGTGACTCCCTGTAAAGCCAAGTCCTTTAATTGACAAAACCCCTGCTATTGAAGTATTTGGTTTGCTTTATTATCATTCTTAAAGCCTAAATAAAATTCAATCATCTGAAGCAATATTGAGATATTACATCCAGATGAGGGGTGGGTGTCAGAGAAGAACAGTCTGCTAGCAATATTCTCTAGGCATTTTGCCATCAAACTTGGTTGGAGTTATAAACTCTTTTTTAAACACATACTCATATACAGAAGTTCTCTCTGTCTCTCTGTCTCTCTGTCTCTCTCTCTCTCTCTCTGTCTGTCTCTCTGTCTCTGTCTCTCTCTCTCTCTCTCTCCTTCTTCCTCCCCCTCTCTCCCTCTCCTCTCTCCTTCATCAAAATGGGTTGGTCTCCCCAATATATTTATAGACATAGAGGAGATAACGTTTATAACTACTACTGCATTCTTCATTTCTTTATACAGTATTTGTTTTGTCTTCCATCAGTGTAGTTTCTTATATAATACAATTCAGTAACAAGGGAGGAAGACAGGAAAATATTCACGCTAGCGCTCAGATCTGGTTCCAAATTCCCCAGAAAAGTGTGTGGTGGAAGGTGGAAACTTAGCATTTCTTCACTGCTAATTTCATCAAGATGAGAATGCACTATCTGTTTTGCCTTTAAAAAGTTGTGCCAGCTGTGCCTGGAAGAATGTTTTATTGTGTAACAGTAAAATGTTTCTCCCCAACTGGGTTTAATTATTAAATAAGAAACATTGACAATTATATTCAAAACAAGCACCAACTCTTTTGCACTCAGCTGGCAGCGATATTTTTCATGGGGAAAATATTTCTCCTGGAATTGGTGAGATGAGATGATTCTAAAACTTCATGAGAGAGTCTTCAAAGGCCCTGGCCAAGTTGTGACAGGAGACATTTTTCTGGAGCTACACCAACTCAAGCCTAAAAATTAGGACATTCCAAGCCAATCATACAAGATACTGGTATTGAGTATGGCCTTAAGCTATGCCAAGGAATGTAATGATGAACCAGATGGTATTGGTGAACCAAGGTATTGATGAACCACAAAGATGAATCAGAATGCCTTATTTTTGATGGCAAACCTTCACAAACCTTGGGGAGTTAAGGTTTTCAAGATTGGAGGGCCACATACTTACAGTTATTTACAATAAATCATACTGGGTTTCCCCTCCTTAATTTTGCAGTTATTATTGCATAATGTATGCTAACTTGAATCTCATTTCTTTTCATACCTATTCCATAAGTTCCATAAATTCCTTGAGGGCACTTCAGCCTTTACACAAATTACAATTTTATAATTTCATTCATTAGAAATCATAGAAAGTTATACAATTCTTCATATGCTGCCGACTTTAAATAATGGTGCCTCTTTAAAAAAACACAACTATTTTATGCTGTGGAGCTTCATCACTCTGAGTTTTGTTTAGTAATTGGATGTTAAAATTTGCATTTTAGGGGTTTCTTTGATAAAATAAGGAAGGTTAGATTCTTATTTTCCTGTACAGTCTCTTGATAGAAAATGGAACAAAGTGAGGCATCAGTTGCTAAGTCTTTGTGTAGTCATTGGTATATAATAGAACACACAAGATGGAAGGAAAATGTGTAGATGTTCACAAAAAGTAACTGCACACCAAAATAACAAAAACTCCTTTTTGCACTATTTCTACAATGTGTGTCTCCTGCCATATTCGAACCCTAATGTCTGTAGATTGAGTAGAATATTACCTATTCCTTATACAGACCATTCCCTGAATGTATTGAACATACAAGAAGCTAACATATGAACAGACTTCCATATCTGCTTGGCACAATGTTCAATACATCCACAAGCAGATTATAATACTGCTGGCTCATATTTAAATGGTTGTCCACTAGGACTCCAAGATCCCTTTCACAGTTACTGCTATTGAGCAAGATACCACCTATACTGTACCTGTGCATTTCATTTTTGTTGCCTAATGTAGAACCTTACTCTTTTCGCCATTGAATTTCATTTTATTAGATAGATTTTATTAGAAGTCCATATTTCTTAAAGTTGCAGAATTTGAGAAAAAATCTCAAACTTTTTTCCCATCCCCAAATAGATTTATTTATATTTATCTCCCCTAAACCATCTCTGAACTGGTTATTATCATCCTCAGATCAGGTGGCACAAAGAATTCCATAAATTAATGATCACCCGGGTAAATATTTTTGTGGTCATCATCATTCACTTCCAATCACTGGGTGACCTCAAGTTCTAGCCTAGTCTCTCAAGTAAACACCTTCCCATTGTACTTGGGCTGTTAACTCTCAGGATTCTTAGGTACATATCTATAGAGTGCCAGGTGGAGAATGTGACCTACCATGAGGTACAAGAAAATCTCTGCCTAGTTTCTCGGCTACATCCTCTTTCCATCTTTAATCGGAACAATGAGGATTAGCCAGATACCCTCCAGATGGCTCGGCAGGACAGGTGGTTGGGGAAAGCTTTATCATAGAATCATAGGGCTGGAAGGGGCCTTGGAGGCTTTCTACTCCAACCCCCTGTCCAAGACAGGTGTCAGATCTTTAGATCTCTTTTTTCATTATGGAAAAAGTTATCTCCTGCTCATTCTTCCTTTATCCAACCTTCTGCATCCTAATTGCACTCCTCGTCTCATAAATCTTTTCTTCCCACTAAAATAAAAGTAGATGAAACTCCTGCTTTATATTACAATGTTTTTTAAATTCATCCTTTGTGAGGATGAACTGTTCCCCACTCACCTGTAGTTCGGGATTTCTTCCTTAAAGACCACCACCAAAGGGTCATATCCATGATAGTAGATATTGGAACAGGCAAGTTGAATTTCTAAAGAACACCATTCACTCTCCAAGTAATCTCTGCTCACCAGACACAAGGTCTTACGGCTTCTGCTTATTCCATTCTGCACATTGTCTATATAGTATTGTCCAGGGGCAAAATCTCTAGGCCCGAAACAAAACCGGAAGCAGGGTTCATGTTGTTTTTCCAGCTTTTCCAGAATGTTATCGATCACCCATTTGTAATCATGACTACAGCAGGAAATATAAGCATCATATTGGTAGTCTCGTCCTTTGGGGCGCAGTTGTTTGTAGCCCCAACCTCTGATGAGATAAAAAGCATATCGGAAAGTCCAGCCTAACTTGGCATAGATCAAAGATGGAAGCAGAACCAAGAGGATGATAGCTGTGGTGGCAATAAATAAATACATTTCCATGTTCTCAAAGCAGAAGGATAAGTCTTCATCAGCAAAAAGACGATTAGGCAATCCAGGACCAAAGCAATAATAGCTATTCAGCAAGGCCATTTGAACATTTGGCACAGATATTGACCAGTTTTGGAACCATGCATTATCACAAGAGCATATCAGTGGATTTCCAGAAACATCCAAATACTTCAGAGAGGAAATTTGATCAAATATTTCTTTACTGAAGTTCTTCAGATCATTGTTGCTTAGGTCCAGCTGTTCCAAAGAGATCAAACCAGAAAAGATTTCTTTGGGTAGATCTGGGATGACGCTATCTTCTAGCGAGAGATTATGTAGGTTAGTTAATCCTTTAAAAAAATTTGAGTGGAGTTCCCAAAAGCCATGTTTCCCTGGCTGGATTTCAGAGAGTTCTAGGGATTCAAGAGTGGTAAGATTGATAAATGAAAGGCAGGAAAACACACTGCTAGGATTTCCTTTCAAAGACAGAATCTTTAGATTCTCCAGCCCTTGGAAAAAATTATCTGAAGAGTGGATTGGTAATTTAGGTGTCTGAAAACTAATATCCAATTCCACAAGAGAGTAGAGACCCTGAAAAGGGCTTGGAGTATCATATTTGTTGTAAGTAAAGAGATGGTTATAACTGAGATCCAATTTTTGCAGCTGCTTCAGGGGTTTAAAGACTGACTCAGAAAGTTTATATATGAGATTTTGATCCAAGGCAAGGTATGTTAAGGAATTAAGGTTCCGAAAAGCATTGCCCTGAACAGTTAAAATTCTGTTTCCTGAAAGCAAGAGAGTCTTCAGATGCAGGCGTGAAAAGGCATAATCCTTGATTCGTGTAATGCTGTTAAAACTCAAATCTAAAAACTCTATTTTACGAGCATAGGTGAAAGTGTCACGGGTTACAGCTGTGATCTGGCAGGTATGAAGAATAAGTGTCCGCAATGCTGTCATGCCAAAAAAAGATTTTGTGTTTAGATTGGTCAGGCGGTTCTTTGATAAGTCCAAATAGCTTAAATTCTTCAAAGCTGCAAAAGCAAAACAATCTAATTCATCAATGTCATTTCTGCTCAGGATCAGGGTTTCCAATGGTAATCCTTTCCCCCAAGTACTAGGATGGAGTTTCAATATCTTGCACTTATCCATAGAAAGATACTTTAAGTTCTGAAATGTTTCGAATGTTTTATTTTCCAGGTACCTAAACTGGGAGGTAGACAGAGTCAACCAGGTGAGGTTAGTGCAAGAACCCAACTGCTTCAACTGTATATCTTTAAACTTGGAATGTTTGATGTCCAAAGAAATTAAGGATGGAAAACTTTGGAAGACAGAGCAAGCTACTGATAAATTCATGCTTAATGATGGATGCATACTGGATAAATGCAACGTAGTCAGGTTAGGAAGGGATATGTTGATAAGATCAGAGATATTTAGAAAGTTTGAGTCTAAAGACAACTCTGTCAAAGCAGGTGTGGCTTGAAAGGGTCCAGCTTCCAGTTTTGACATGTTATTAATACTTAGGTCCAGTTGTTGCAAGCTAGGAAAGGAACAATTAGACAAGTCCAGACTGTGAATGACATTTCTATTCAAACTGAGATTCCTCAGGAATGGGAAACTGAGCAAGGAAGGACCAACACATAGGGCAGATATATTATTGTTACTCAGATCCAGAATGGTAAATTGGGACAAGTTTTTTACACCCATAGCAATATCTTGAAAACTAGAAAGTTTATTGGTGGAAAGAGTAAATTCCTGGAGAGCCAACTGGAACATGAATGAACTGGGATGCACTGTGGCAATTTTGTTATTATCCAGGTGCAATACACGGAGATGTTTCAGATTGGCTAGCAAAGCAGGACCTATGGCAGTCAGTTGGTTCCAACTCAAATCTAGAACTTCAAGGCCTTCCAGGCTTTGATAGGTGTTGGGTTCAATGTGTGATATATTGTTATGATCCAGATATAGTTCCCGTAAACCAGGAAGGTGGGAAAAAGTAATAGAATCCAGCACTTCAACTAAGTTGTGGGAGGCATTGAGCCTATTAGTCACATTTGGCAGAGAAGCAATGGCAGAATTCAGGTTAACGAAGGCATGGCCTGTACAAACTGCAAGGCCAGGTATGTTAGGGGAAAGGACACAATTCTTGAATCCAAAACAATCCACACCCCACTGTATCCATGTGAAGAGGAATAGCACTGTGCAAAGTTTCAAGGGAGTCTGGTTCAAAGCAGGCATAATGATAAAAGCATTTGGCATATGTGCTGGCTTTAGGTTTACTATGGGCTTCATCAGTGATCATGAAAAAACTTCATAGGTTCTGAAATAAGAACATAAAATATTTCTGGTTAGTTAGTTAAAAAGAAAGTGGAGGATAGACAAGCTGGTGCATAAGCAGTGACCTGAATTCTGTCACTTTATATATAACTTTTATTAGATACAGGAGTTTATCTCCCACTTACTTCCAGGTGATTGTTATTCTAACAGAATAACAGAGTAACAGAGTTAGAAGGAAACCTTCGATGTCTTCTATCCCACTGTTCCCCAGCCTTTCTGGGTTGGTGGCCCTGTGCCAGAGGGAGGGGTGGAAGTGGATGTTTTTGTGTGAGGGGGATAGGCACCCATACAGTCACACAGAGCTTCATTTGTGTGAGTGGTGGCATCTGTCACGAGCGCTTGTGGAGCGGCAAGCACTGGTGCTTGCCACTCACATGGGGGCTACGGTCGTATACACACTAACCCACCACTCATGCGGCCCAGTTGTGAATAGGCCATGGCCCGGAAGTAGGCCGTGGTCCAGAGTTTGAGACCCCATTCTAGTCCAACCCCCTGTTCAGGCAGGGACCCCTATACCATATCAGACAAATAGTTGTCCAATCTCTTCTTAAAAACCAGCTAGATCGATATTGAGTGGGACTTAAAACTATGTCAAAGCTAATGTAAATGTCATTGATTTCAGTGGCTCCATAAGTAGATCTGAATCTGGGTGGATATGTCACTTTCTGGCCTAAGTTTAGATTCTGATGTTCCTGATTTTTGTTGTCTCATGATTAGAGACTGTAGGGATTAGAACTTTAACAGAGGACATCCATCCCAATTGAAGAAGGTGACCTGATGGAAACTTGTATTGTGGAAAATACCAGAATGCATAGTGGAAATTGAAACGAGTTAGATAAAGATACAGCAAACATTATATTCATTCTAGCCTAAGCGTCTGATATGAGATTGTAGAACAGAGTCTTAGTTCTTTCTATATTGTAAAGGTAGTCCTCTGCCTAAGTAGAGTTCGTTTAGTGACCGGTCAAAGTTACAACAGCACAGCTACTATGACAGTATAGGTAATCCTTGACTTATGACCACAATTGAGCCCAAAAATGTTTGTTGTTGGGCAAAGCAGTTGTTAAGTGAATGACCTTTTTGCCACTGCTGCTAAATGAGTCACTGCAGTTGTAAAATGAACCATGTGGTCATTAAGCAAATCCACTGACTTTGATTGTTGGAAGCTGGCTGGAAAGATTACAAATGGTGATGACATGACCCTGGGACAGGGCAACTGTCATAAATATATGCCAGTTTGCAAAACGCCTGAATTTAGATCATAGGACCATGGAGATGATCCACTGGATAGTAAGGGCAAAAAGCAGTCATAAATTGTAACTTTGAATGGTCACTAAATAAATGGTAAGTCAAGGACAACCTGTATATACAAGTGAAACTAAAAAAATTAGAATATCGTGCAAAAGTTCATTTATTTCAGTACCGTATTTTCCGGCGTATAAGACGACCGGGCATATAAGACGACCCCCTAATTTTACAGTTTAAAAAACAGGTTTAAGCCTATATTCG
>JAPKID020000716.1:2155-16843 GCA_026931265.2 Tropidonophis doriae | reverse complement strand
GGGCCGCCAGGAGAGGAAAGCGGCAGACGAGTCAGAGACTCGTCCGACGCCCCCGGTGGCCGGCAGCGATCTCGCTTTCTGATCTTGAGTAAGTACAACACTTCTCTATTATTCATTCAGCAACTTCTATTTTTTTTCTGAGGTGCTGCTTTAAGAATGGGCTTCTTAAAGTTGTGATGGAGACTGCCTGCTTTGATAAATAGCATAAATGTGTTGTGTGAGGTCTCAGGCATGTCTAATACATTCTTTTCAAAGTATGTTCAGCCCTGCCTAAGCACTTCTACACACATATTTATAGCACTAGAATCCAAGTGTCACAAGGAGAGTAAGTACCTCCTAAGGCAGTGATGTCAAATCTTTTTCACCTCGGGTGCCAAAAAGTACACGTGCACTCGCATGCCGACCCCCATAATTTAATGCCCCCCACGCCATGGCCCCAGGGCATGCAAGTGTGACCCACCCTGTTACCCCGTGCCTGTGCGCATGGCTTTCTTGGAGCCTGGGCAGGGCAAAAATGGCCTTCCCTGCCCTCCCCTGGAGGCTGGAAATGGTCTGATTTTTCACCTTCCCCAGATTTCAGAGGCTTTCTAGGAGCCAGGGAAGAGCAAAAATGATCACCCTCAACCCCCTCCCACTTGGAAGCCCTCTGGAGGCCGGAATTAGCCCATTTTCCAATTTCCAGTGGGCCCAATAGGTCCGTTTTTCGCCCTCCCCAGGCTCCAGAGGCTTCTAGGAGACCGAGGAGGGCAAAAAATGGCGCCAATACCCAAACCGGAAGTTTCGGAATAGACTTCTGGGTTGCCCGTTAGGCCATTTTTCTCCCTCTGGAGGGCGAAAAATGGCTGAAAATCAGCTGGCCAGCATACACATGCGTGCTGGAGCTGACAGGGAAACACCTTGTCCCCTTAGAAATGGCTCCATGTGCCACCTCTGGCACACGTGTCCGAAGCTATGCACAGAAAAACCCAAGTTTTGTGACCAGTCAGTTAATGCGACTCTAATAAAGTTTCAGAATAATCCATCTTTTTTGCTGGGGGTTGGTTAGCTGAAGTTGTATTAAGCTCCTACATAGTATCTTAGGCCGCCACCTGCAACTGCTTCTATCACCTTTCCAGCTCAGTAGTAATGTGTTGTTTCATTCTAGATACATGGTAGATGCTGCAGATCAGGAGAAGATCGAAGCTTCAAAGAATGAACTGCACAACCTGCTTGATAAACCACAACTCCAAGGCATTCCTGTAAGTTGATCCAATTCTGGAAATGCTAAATATATGACGGATTGAGTAAAAAAAAATATTTTCAAAAACTACAGTCTAGATTTTGGAATCAGCTACTTCTCATTTTCATGACTATTCCACATGAGATATTTCTTTCTAGGATGTGTACTTTTTATGGAAAGATTGTACTGGAAAAGTAAGAAAAGGGCAGGAATTACTTTTACAACACGGCGGGAGATAGGTGTGTCCCTCTTGTTTGGAATGCAAAAAAGAAAATTTTCACACTTTTACACTTGTATTGTAGTTCCTAGAAAGTAAGGCTGAAGTTTACTAATGTAAATAATATTTAGTTTTTTAGCGCATCCAGAGTTAAATATTTTCTCAGCTTCTGATGACTGCATGGATATAATCATGTAGTTTTCTTGGCAATAGTAAGGAAAGAGCTTGCTATTCTCTTCTTCAGACTGTTTTTATTTTTTCCACTTTAGTCTATAGCTTTGGAATGTTCTGATGGTCTCCCATCCAAGTACTAACAGAGCCAGACACAGAGCCAGAGTTGGGAAGGTACTCCGACTGGCTACTGTTCAGATGGAAAATAGAAGATAGAAGTAACACACTGTCTTATTGCACACATTGTTAAAGATATATGTAAATCTAAGTGCAACTCAGTATTTCTACCTTTTATGAATTAAAATCCTTTCCTTGGGGGTTTCATTTTTTTTTAAAGTTAGACAATGAAATAGCTTATTTGAGGCAAAAAGTGCACATATTTGCAATTATATTAAATATATGAAGACGGTCATTTCACTCCTTTCTTTAAATCAACTGCTTACACAGAAATGCACTATGTTACCTTTTTAAGATTTGTAATTTTCATTGCTTGCCATATCCTTCAACTTTTTCACTACTGGAAGTATGATCTTTAGCAAAATAAATGGGAGGTAGATGATATCTTTAGGAGAGAGTTTCATGGTCCAAATCTTAATGAGAATAGCTCCTGAAAATTAGGTAGTCAAGAATTGTGTATGGTCCAGGTAATATTTTAAAAGAAAAAACAGTTATCAATCAGGATGCTGCCATTTGACCTGGCCCATAGGGAGCATTGCCAAGAGTGAAGTAATTGCAGAGAAAAGAAGCAGATACTCTTTTGGGTAGCTAGGTTTTAATAGCATATCTGGACACTAGACAACTTTCTGTTTATTGGTTACAAAAGATGTATTGGCTGCCCCCAGGGAATGCATTTAAAGGTTAATCAAATGCCCCCCATGTGCATTTGAGTTTTCCCATGAATGTTTCTCTAAGTGAACCACTTAAATTATTTTACATGGCTAATATTTTTATTAATATCTGCATTAGCCTTAAAGCAAAGCAATGTTTTGCTTCTTTCATATATGGCTTTATAAAGTCCATATAGCATTTTAAAAATTGGTATTTTAAATAGTTGTAGAGACAGCTTTCCTATTATCTTTTCTCTTTCAAGCCAAGTTGTGTTTTTTCCAACTACATGCTTGGCAGACTTTCCCTGGATTATAAAGGAAATTCTTGAATTCAGAAAGTGCACTGAAAACCCTGGTGCACAAGATAGCTCATGTTTGAACAATGGAGTCGCTTCAGACTGTTCCATAGCTCTTTGCAGCTTGCACGTATCAAACTAAGAGCACTGCCCTATTCTCTTTTGCAGGTCTTAGTTCTTGGGAACAAGCGAGATCTGGCTGGTGCCTTGGATGAGAAAGAGCTCATTGAAAAAATGTAAGTGTTTATTGTTGTCTTCAGTATCTCCAGTTTGGCTGGAGTCCTTCCATTGCAGCAATAACTTGAGTTTAGTTTCTTGGAAAGTACATCTGGATATATTCAGCATGTTTATGCAATATACTATTTTTATATAAAAGGCAAAATAAAAATATAATAATAATAATAAATGCCAGATATGGTATTATAAAATTACTCTGTTTATATGCCACCCATTCTCGCCAGTCTAAAAGATATAAACAATAAAAACATAAAACACTCCAGCTGGCTGCATGACTTTGGGCCAGTCGTTCTCTCTCAGCCCAATTCACTTCAAAGGACTGCTATTGTGAATAAACATAGGGAGGACGGAGGAGTGTTAGAAATCCCAAAGGGTCTTTTTTTTCTTTTACAAAAGGCATTTGGACTTTCTCATTTTCCTTGAAAACCTTTCACTTTTCATCCAAGAAGCTTCTTCAGTTCTGACTGAAGAAGGAAAACAAGAAAGTCCAGTTGCCTTTTGAAAAATTATCTTTGGCACAACCATGGCATGGATGACTGAGAATCTCCATATAGTATTAGATACGGTCGCCACCTTGAGGTATTTATAAAAAATAATAAAAGCGGAAAATAAAAAATTAATAATAATAAAAATAACTAATACATCCAAGTTTCAGGTTACCCCAGCTAAGCCCATCCTGGCTCAGGGCCAGATTACCTGATGGGCTACCTATTTCCAATTGTTTTTGCCCATCCGTTAAGATCCAGTAGAATGGGCATGCTTTGAGTTCCCTTGATTAAACAATGTTATCTGTTGGGGCCTTGGGATCCTGCCTTCTGCACTGTTGTGCCTGTGCTCTGGAATAGTATTTCCCAGAAATCTATATGGCTCCTACTCTGATGATGTTCCATGACATCACTGAAAACATGGCATTTTGTAGATATTGGGGCAGGGTAGTGGCTAAGCTCCTTTAAATTTTTGTGTGCCATGTATTACATAGTTTTTTTCTGAATGCATATTAGTTATTTCTTTTCACTGTTCTTTTGGACAGACCAGGATTTGGACTTTATATTTTTTGTTATGTATCTGGAGTCAGATGTTCTTTAAATCAGTGTAAATAAGTAAATAGCATAACATTAAAAATATCCAGAGACACATGCCAGCAATACCATGTTCTGGTCAGAGAGCACCTTCCTCTTTGCAAGAATTAACAAGTAGATCTTTAAAACTTTTCTGAATTCTAGGATGGATGAGGCTGATCAAATTCCCACTAAGAGGGAGTTCCAAAGAGTGAAGGTAACTACTGAGAGTCTCCATTATGTGACAATCCCATATAGATAGGGTTTGGAAGAAATTGCCCTATTTGATCTGGTTGTATAGACAACTTCCATCGTGTCATCTGTTTGACCTAGGGACATAGTAAATAACTAGATATCTTCATAATATTGATACCAAACCCTAGGACAGGATAATGACTTCCTTAAGCAATTTCATAGAGATGTTAAAAAGGAGTGGATTGAGAAGACATCTGAGATATTCCATAAAGAGTTCTATAGGTAGATCTCTCCCGTGCCACCAAATGGATCCAATCCTTCAGGAGGAGGAAGCATTGCAGAACAGAGATGATTCAGAAGGCTATCATGGTCGATGGTATAAAAAGATGCTGAGAATTCAAGGAGGATTATAAAGTCCAGATCCTGGTCTGTCCAAAAGTCATCCACAAGCGCAAAGTTTCCATGCTTTATTTTGCCTTGACAATTAAGAGTCCATATCTATTGTCTCTTTGCAGCTATAGGATCACTACTTTTTCCACAATATTTCAGAGGCAAAAAGAGAGGAAAGAGGTCTATAACTATCCGCCATTGGATTGAGTAAAGCTTTCTGACTGAGGTCTGACTACTGCCTCTTTCAGATATGAGAGAAACATATTCTCAGGCAAATATTGATCTAACCCACCACCTCATAACCAACAATAAGGGAAAGATATCCAATTGAGAGTAACAAAGCAAACATTGCAATTTCATTCTCAAAATGCAGTCTCAAAATAATTCCATAAAATCTCACAAGGTGAGGCCATAATAATCTGCATTGGCATCGTCAATGGTGAGAATACCCTTGACTGACAGATGCTGTGAAAACTCTTTACAGAGGCCTTTCAAATGGTCCTTGTGAACATTCTTCCCTAAAAAAGTAAACAGGTCATCTTAAAAAGGGTCAAGGAATACTCTTTTGGTGAATTTTTTTTTTTTGCATTGCTTGAATTACTACAGTATGAGCATTAACTTGAGCTTCTACAAGTGTCTTGTCAGACTCAAGATGGATCCTGATTTAGTAATGTTGCAGGCATCTCCTCTGGCCCTCATCTTTTAAACTCTTCAGTAAAGTAAGGGGCTGCAATGTTGAATTTTGAATTTGAATTTATTTGATTTTTATCCCGCACCTATCTCCCCGAAGGGACCCAAGGTGGCGCACAGGAAATTTAAAACAAGTATATACATATAAAATAGAAATAACATAAATACTACAGTACATTAAAAACAGATTAAATTTAGAACGCCCTATGCTAAAATTCAACTAAACCCCCCCCTGATTAAAACATATTAATTTAAAACACAGTCTTGTAGGATGGTCTCGGGGCACTAGGCTAGGCCAGCCTGATGGAAAAAGTGCGTCTTCATACGCTGGCGGAAAAGGCGGAGGTCCGTAATGGTCCGGAGTTCGGGGGGAAGATCGTTCCAGAAGGGCTGGGCCCGCCACGGAGAAGGCCCTTCCCATGGAGGTCGCCAGCCGACATTGCCTGGCTGACGGCACCTGGAGAAGACCCTCTCTATGGAAGTGGATCGGTCTAAGGGATGTATGAGGCAGGAGACGGTCTCGCACATAACTAGGCCCCGTGCCATGGAGCGCTTTGAAGATGGTTATCAACACCTTGAAGCGCATCCGAAAGGCCACAGGCAGCCAATGCAGCTCGCGCAGGAGAGGTGTTGCATGGGAATGCCGTGAGGCTCCCATAACCCCCGCGTGGCTGCATTCTGTACTAGCTGTAATCTTCGGGTGAACCTCAAGGGGAGCCCCATGCAGAGAGCATTGCAGTAGTCTAGACGGGCTGTCACAAGTACTTGAGTGACTGTGTGGAGGGCGTCCCGGTTCAGTAAGAGGCGCAACTGGCGGACCAGGCGCACCTGGTAAAATGCCCCCCTGGCCACGGCTGTCACATGGTCGTCTATTGTCAGCCGGGAGTCCAGGACGCCTAGATTGCGCACCCTCTCCACGGGGGCTAACAATTCACCCCGATGGCCAGTGTTGGAATCAACTGGTTAAACCAGGACGCCGGAAACCACAGCCACTCGGTCTTGGACGGGTTGAGTTTGAGTTTGTTACTCCCCATGTATATGCAAACAGGAAGAAGCTGCTCTGAAGTAACTAAATTCCTACCTTGGGTATCATTTTATACCTTTGGGCAATCAAAGCCTTAGCTGAGTTGTCTGCCAGAATCTTGAGAAACTCCCAAAGAGTCTTCTGAAAACTGACAGACAAATCTAATAAGTAAGTCCTTTTCCACTTAGGGTGGTAGTAGTGATGGTTTACATTGTAGAACTCCAAAGCAAACTGAGAGTGATCTGTCCATGAAAAAGGATGAAATTCAAAGCCCATTCCCCCCACTTTTTCAAGGCATGTCACATCTGTCCTGAGACACTCCCCTCCCCCCCCAACCCAGATCTATTGTGTGATCACTCAAGTTTCATGCCCTTGCCTTGGTCAAGTCCAGGGTTGTCATGGTGGCTATGAACTCCTGGTCCATTTCATTTTCTAAGTCTAGGACAGTTAAGATGGCATCCCCCAACCAGAGGAAATCCATTCCTATCTCTGTTGGCATCAGTAGAGTCTTATAAACTACCACAGCCGCTTCCCTCCACTGCCCAAGAATTGTGGCTGATGTCAAACCTGAAACCCGAGGAGGTAGATTTTTTTAGAGAAAAATTCTCCTATCCAGAGGGATGCAAACTAGGCTTGCCCTTTCATTAATAATGAAATAATGAATGAGGAAGATTACTATAGAAAGATGTCATTAAATTGCAGCAATTGGAGCCATTTAGCTCCTGGAATGAAAACTGAAAGCTGGAAGAGAGAATCACAAAAAAATTCTAAATGTCAAACAAGCATTTCCATTCTCAATCTCCTATTCTATGTTCTTTGTCCATAATTCCATTCCTCTATAATTCCCCCTTACTCTTCTAACCAGCACCTTCTATTGTTCAATAAGAAACTGAACCTAATGCAAGGACTTTCAACCAAACTCTTTAGGTTTATATGACTTTCAGCCATTTCCCTCAACAAACTGCTGTCTATAAAACATTTTGTATACTACCCTGGTCCTCATTCATAGAATTGCACAATTGCCCCCAAGGTAAAAACCCAACCGCTTCAAGGGAGTAATGCTGAGAAAGTTCAGCAACCACACTTCTCAGTCCAGATGATGGTGAAAGGACTAAGTTAGTGGGGCGGAGGAGCAGACACTTCCAAATTGACCTTTGGAACAGCCAGATACACAAAAACATCTGGGCAGCAAAATCCAGTTGGAGAGTCCATGAGCTATCCATAGTTTCAGATCTCCTAGCACATGCCCAACACCTACCTTGAAAATTCTGTCTGCGCCTGCTGCTAGCAAGTTCAAGTTTTCACAAAATAGACAGGCTGCCAAAATGGCAGTTATTAAATACTAGTGTCTGAAATCAACTTGCAATCAAGATCCCCAGGTAATAGCAAGACCCATGCTTTAACCTGCAGCATTACATTCCTTTCTAATGATCAGCCAGCAGGGGTGCTCCACACTTCCCTCTTAGATGGTGCTGCCTCCACTCATCTTATCAAAAATAATTGGATAGATGTGCATATGAGGTTACCAGAAGTAAAACTCAACTGAAAAGATTACATTTTAAAAAACTGTTACTTTAGTGGACAACAAACTAGAAGAAATTAGCAAAATTATTCCTACAAACACTAAGTAAGAAAAAGTAAGAAAAAGAAAAAAGAATGAACACATAAATTGCATGTTTATGTTATGCGCACGTAACAGATTTTAAACAACACATCAAACCTTATATTTACAGAATCATTTTGCTCAATCAGTATCTCCATTGTGTTAATAACGAACCAGTTCAAAGTCCGAAAGAGAGCCATGTCTTCAGTCCAGATTTTAATTCTCTAGTAGCAGTTTCTTTCCAACAGAACAAAATCATGTTCGTGACTCTACGTTAAGCTTGATAAATCCAAAGTTCTTAATAAACTAATAAATTCCAGGTTTTTACTATATCACAGTTGCTTTAATGTTTTTTTTATCTTCAATCATTTTAACAACAGTTTGAGTATCAGCCTTAAATCAGGAGTAGGCCACCCGGAGTCACTGTGAGTTGGCTAGACATATAAATCTCCCTAATAAAAAAACAAAACCCCCAATCTCTTCAAGCCTCACTTTTACTGGTGGGATTTTTGAAGAAATGTGGAGCGTACCTCAAATTGCTTGAGTCCTGTATATTTTATTACTGCAGTCTTGCTCATTTTATTGCAGCATGTTTCTTCTTTTTCTCACACCAGAGCAATTATTGAGCAGCATTTGCTTTGAGTTCCGGATTAATCAGCGTACATGCTTCTTTCCCCCCCACTATTGCAGTACCACCTTCTTTTTTAAAACCAATTTGATACTCCTGGTTTTCTCTTTACCATCAATGGAAAGGAATTATTTTCACTGCCAGAACTTTCCTGAACAATGACTCCTGAGATATCTGAAAGAGGGAAATCTGCTTCTAAGGAAATTCAAGCCTAATATTCAGGCAGTATTTCTGTAGATGTCTACCTAGTTGAATATCTATCAGAGTATGATACTAAAGCTTGCCAAGGCACTCATTCCTGAACTTGTACAAGTCTAACTAAGTTGATTTATGGATTGTATTTTTTCAGATGTACATTTGCTATTTAGATTACTTGCCTTTCCAGAGCTGCTATGAATTAATGTCCCTCACTGTTGAAAATCTTGGTTATAAAATAAAACTTAATTCATTACATAGTTACATCTCATAATAGAAGTCCAAAGAGGAATCATTTTAATTTGCTATAGAAAAGGCAACATAGAATTTGTTGGCCTTTGGAAATGTTAATGAATAAATTGTGTATTTTTTTTTTTTTAGTGAAGATATATATCCTAGTCTCCCTGACTTATTTATTGATCAGCTCAAAAACCTAACACACATATAAAAAAGTACACAATGCAACTCATAGTTTTCTGTCTGGATGGTCTCTGGTGATGAGCCAAAAGGAAAGCAATATGCTTCCTCCCTTAATTGAGGCTTAACAGGGTGTTGTGACACACACACACACACACACACACACACACACACACACACACACGTGTGTGTGTTTGCAAATCATCTGAGGCCTTGAGAATACTGTGTTCAAGTATAGTGTAGTTTATTGATAATTGTAGGGTTTTTAAGCCAAGAAAGCAGGTAACATCTTTGGGGATACTATCCCATGAATACATATGATGATGGTGGTGGTGGTGACGAATCTCAGGAAGAACAAAAGGCTTTGAGGAGAAGAACACAGAAGCATTGCTCTGTTTCAGCTATTTGCTTCAGAATTGAAATAATTGGAAAAGAGCACAATGACAAAACATATTGCACACAACATGGTTTTAAGCATTGAGAAAGCATAGAATACATAGAACATAGGGCTGGAATAGTCCAACCCATGGCAGGAGACCTTGTACCATCTTGGACAAATGGATGCCCAATCTTCTGTTCAGAACCTCCAGCAATAGAGTACCCACAACTCCAGGAGGCAAGCTGTTCTGTTGATTAATTTTTCTTACTGTCAGTAAATTTCTCTTTAGATCTCAGCATATTTCAAGACAAACTATAGGGCTAGAGCCATCCACAATTTTTATTTTCAAGAGTTGGTTTCACAATCCCTATGGGACTAAAATCCATTTTCAAAGTCAAAATGCAACTGCATATCCCATTGTCTGAACACTGATAATAGGTTTCTGGCCATGAAACTCCTTCCTTAGATTGTGTGTTCTATTGTTATAGAACAAAACAGATACCACTTACTGAGAATATCACAGTCCAGGGATAGCCCTGTAAATAAAAGCACTATGAACCCATGCTGGGTCACGGAAATGCAATTTGCTAAAAGAAGCCAACATACTCTTTGAGTTTTTCACTGCCTTTGCCACATGGTGGCACCATAGGCAGGCATGTAGTTCTCATTTCTCTTTTTTCCCAGATAGGCTGACAAATTGTTGGCTGGGTTCATATATTTGAGGAATTGTTTTTATGGTAATATTTTCTGCTAAAATAAGGAGAAGACTCAAGAAAGCAAGGGCTCATTCAAAGTAGGCAGCTTAAAAAAATTGAAGGGGATTAGAAGAAGTCAAGAAATATCCTTGGCCAAGTTCTGCCTATGAAGGAGCCTATGAGGGATTCTTCTATCCTTATTACACTCCACTTTCTTTGTAAGATTATGATTTTGAAACTTGTTCCTTGGTGCTTTTCTACGCCCATCAATAAGAAACTAATATTTCCCCGTAAAGATGGTATAAACTAAGATGATTGTATCCGAAGGAGCCCATAATCTTATGCAGACCTTCTTAGCCAAGTGAGACAATGGAGTTACCAAACCTTCCCTAGTCCCCCCCATCCCCATTTGCAAGTGTTTTTGGGCAGTGAATGACGAGTACTATTGTGTGCCACTGCCATTAGTATTTTGGGGTGGAAGTAGCAACCATTTTCCTTTGAGCTCTTCAGAAGAGGCTAAGATGAGAGAGATAATAGGAGCTAACATGTACTGTTTTATTTTGCTATTTGGTGTGCTTTCTTTGAATGATGCCCAAGTCTGCTCATCCAGCAAAGTTACCCATCAGGGTATGGATGGCCTGGATTTTGGAGGCATCTTCATCTCACAGATGCCAACAGATCCCAGCCCTTCTCAAGCTTTGAATATAGGCCACAGTTGTTAACTGCCAGCTTCACACTTTGCAGTTTCAAAGTTAAGAGAGGGTTGACCACTCAGTAGAAGGCAGTCTCATACATTGCTCTGCTATTCAAAATCTAGGGATTCTTATTTATAAGAAGCAACTGTCATGATACTTACACACTTTCAAGCTCCTAGACTTTTCTGGAATAGCAGAGTTCATGTTAGTCCTAATTGTTGGGTGGACCTTTCTACAGTATATTTTAATCAGATATGGCTGTCAGAGCTAATTTAGGCAATCTGTTCCATATGCATACAGTAATGAGATCCTGATTTTTTAAACCATACCAACCGTGTGCAAATGTGAAAACGTTCTCACTTGTCTGCCTCTGGAACACATTGCCAGTTGGAATTTGTCAATCTTGAACATTTAAGAGCTTTCCTGTTACTATTGTTATTGATTTATTGCATTTTAGCAATGGAAAATTATTATTTTTATTAATTCCCCCCTCCCTCATACTTTATCCTGGAAATCAAGTTAAAATGGCTTTTATTTTTAATGGTAGCAGGTTCTTGTAAATGCTTGCATGAAGCCTATGTGAATAATACTTGACTCTTAAATAAGGTTGGCTGTGGGATAACATCCCCAAAGTTTTAGGAGATCCAGAGTGAATAGAGACGATAAATGAGGACAGCAGGATCTCATGAGTAGTGAGGTCATCATTCAAAAAGAAATGTACTGAACTAATTCTCTTGTCATTATTTTTGAAGATGCAGGTTGCTGGGACACATTTTATCACTCTTTTTGGCTGGCAAGGATCCTTTTATGTGAGTTGTCCTTTTCTTTTCTAAGACCTCTGATCTTTCGTGCTGTTACTTCTCTTTCAGGAACTTGTCTGCCATCCAGGACCGAGAGATCTGTTGCTATTCAATCTCTTGCAAAGAAAAAGACAACATTGGTAAGCTGGAAAAGAAAAGACTGGGAAAGATTAAAAGGTCAGAGTATGTAACAACTCAAAAGGTCCTGATGGGTGTTGAATCTGCAGCAAAATCGTAGAGTTCTTTCAAAGAGACATCCCAGTTTCTGGTTTTGCCCATAATGTGGACAGGTTCAACCAAGTCAGCTGAGCTCTATAGTCAACTTTGTTATGTGGGTTCTGTACAGGGCCGTCTTAACAGCATTATGTGCCCTCGAGCAAAGCAGTGTACTGGGACCCCTACAACAATTCCTCACTGGAATAAACATGTAAATGGTCGATAAAATTAAACATACATTTCTTTTATTGGTACTTCCAACAAAATCGAGTTTGAAGCATTAAAAACACGAGGGCTTGTCTCATCATCTGCAGAAAAAAAATTATATTAATGCATGTTAGTATTAATACAAAATGCAGTAAAATGTAATAAATATGTTGCTGTGTGTATATGATACAAGGCGCATTGAGGGGTTAACATACACAGTTTAGTATGGGGCCCCTGTGCTCGTGGGGCTCATGGGCAAGTGCCTATCAGATCCATGCCTTAAGCAGCACTGGTTCTGTATGCCTTGGGGTTTCCATTCTTTTCATAGTTGGAAGAGGGACGATTTGGGTCCCATCCCCCTTTGCCCTCTATCAATTCTGGTGGGTTGCAAGGCTGAATCAGCCAGCGTTTGATAAACGTCCTGGTTTTTAATTGGGCAGATCTCTGCACATTGTATTTCACCTCCAGGTAAGCAGAAGAAAGTTTAGCATATCCTCCTTTTCTTCTCAATGGTCATAAACTGTTACCTTCTCTTTGACAGATATCACCCTACAGTGGCTTATTCAGCATTCAAAGTCCCGGCGAAGCTGAGAGCTCTTTGTCCAAGTTTTGGATCGGGAAGATGCGATTGTAAAAGCCAGGCGCACCTCCTCCCCCTTTCTCTTTCCCCATCTCCTGCTCTTTCCATCCCTCTTGCCCACCTCTTTTTCCCTAGATGGGTATTTTTAGGGGACACCAGAACCCTCTTCAGCTGAGATTGAACTCCTGTTTTTATTATAAAGAAACTGTCTGTCCCCCCTCCTCTCTTTTGCTCCTTACTCTGATTTTGGCACTGTTCTGTTGTTGTCAGTGTGTGTACAGTATATATATATATATAAATATATGTATATATATTTTAATTTTTTAATTTAAGCAATTATACTGTTACTAAATGGGGCCTGTCAGCTGTCAAGGGGGCAGCAGCTAATGGATGGGGTGGGAAAGTAACAAATGCAGTATTGGGGACATCACAAGTAGCCACAGAACAAGTGGGATCTTGCTGGGTACAGAGCATAACTTTGGGTGATACTTTCCCTGCAAGGTAACTCTCTCCTTCCATCTTTAGCACCTCTTTTCTCCTTCTGTATATGGCATGATTATTTGGGGTGGGGGGGCATCTCCAGGAGAGCCTCCTAGAGCAGTATTTGCATTTAATCGTCTGTGCAAGACTTTAGGGAAGAGCCAATGCAGGGTGTTGTTGTTTTTTTCTTTTGCCATTAAATCCTTAGAAACAATGGCCAGTTAGGCTGTTTTCCAGCAGGCAGGAGTGAAGCCCTTCGATCTGAGCTTTAAATCTCATTCACCTTGCACTTGAAGATACAGAACATCTCTTGCTGCTGCTGTGTTTCAGAACCATACCTGATATATGCTGGATGCGCTCCCTCTCTTTGAAAACCCAAAAGGCAGAGCTCTCTTTACAAGGATCAAGATATTTCCCTGAACGGAAGCAGGCAGTGCGTGATGCACATCCTGCGACTTATGCAGATGATGCTTCTGGCATGCTGCCAAAGCAACTAGATTTGGATCGCCAGCATTCCCTGAGTCCACGTTTTAAGATGTTTCCTCCCTCAGACATTTGTGGACTGTTGAGGAACAGAATGACTTCTACCAAGGTCCCATTCAAAAGCCCTTTGAGCAAGACAGTTCATAGAACGTTTCACTCAAAGCACAGACCTTATTTGAATTCTAGAGCAAGGAGGGTATGCAGAAGAGGCTGTCTTTGCCCAAAGCTCAGGGTGAAGCTCTGTAAGAAGCCAGGATTCTTTTTCTCGGTGTCCTTTAAGCTTAAATTCCCCCCTCCTCCTCCTTCCACCAATGCACGGCGAGCTATGGAAACTCTGCTTCTCAAACTCAAGGGTGAAGTTTTAGGCTAATGGAGTAGAAGAGGGAATTTCATTCTGTGGGTTGTATAAGAAACCCCTTGGATTATACCATGCTTGAGTTTCTGGCAAAGGCCATGATATTCCTGACTAAGGGAGGTCAGTTTAGGCTACTGCTTCTATGTCTCCTTTTGAATCACCCTAGGACTTAAAGCAGCTGCAGAGAAGCTCAGGAAGTGAAGCAATGGAAAATATTTAAAGATGTGATAAGCGAATACTGTTTCTTGTAAAGATAGTTGTTGCTGCTGGGTGTCTAGATCTCTTTCTGTCCTATGTAAGCTATGGATGGGTGTACAGTCGTAGGGCCCATCCTGCCATGAGCTGCTTCCCTCAAGAGGGGGAGGGTGCTTTCTAATTTCATTTTTTCTTTTCTCCTCATTTTCACAAACTGCACAAGGAAGCATTTTACGTTTTTTTAATTTAATCAATTGTATAGTGTCATTTATTCCTTTTTTAAAAATACATTTTTGGCTCATACGTTGACCTTCTCTGGAAAACAAATCTTGTAACAGTACTTTTTTTTGGCTCAAAATAACAATAAATTAACAATTTTATGTTGGTGGTGGTTGCACTGTTACCTTTTTTCTTCAGGTGGTTTGTTTATACTTCC
>JAPKID020000715.1:2402-16843 GCA_026931265.2 Tropidonophis doriae | reverse complement strand
ATCTTCGAGTTCTTCGGGCAACGGGCAGCGGCTAAGGGCGTCGGCGTGGGCTATTTGCTTATCCGGACGCTGGAGCAGAGTGTAGTTGTAGGCAGCCAAGAAAACGGTCCATCTGGTCATCCTGGGCAAAAGCACCTGAGGTGTCTGTTTATTGCCAGCTAGCAATCCGAGCAGAGGCTTGTGATCTGTAATGATCTGGAATTCGTGGCCGTAGAGGTAGTGGTGAAAACGTTTCACCCCTGCCACCACTGCCAGCACCTCTTTGTCGATTTGCCTGTAATGTCTTTCGGTAGATGAAAGAGTCCTGGAGAAATAGGCCACTGGCACCTCAGAGCCATTGGGCAGTAGGTGGCACAGTACTGCACCTACCCCGTAAGGGGAGGCATCACAGGCCAGAAGAAGGGGCAGGTTTTCATTGTATTGCGAGAGAACCGCATTGGAGACAAGCAATTTCTTAACCGCTTGGAAGGCAGAGTCCTCGCGCTTTCCCCAAATCCAAACGGCCAACTTGTCCAACAGACGATGAAGTGGTTCAGCCACAGACGCCTTATGCGGCAGAAATAAGGCGTAAAAATTAAGGAGTCCCAGAAAAGCTTGCAGTTCTTGCTTAGTTTTCGGGGCAGGGGCTTCCAGAATGGCTTTGGTTTTTTCTTTGGTGGGGTGCAACCCGGCGGCATCCACTAAATAGCACAGAAATTCTACTTGAGGCACTGAGATCTGGCATTTTTCACTTTTGACTTTGAGGCCAGCAGAGTCAAATCGGCTGAGCACCGCGCGAAGGCGAGACATCAATTCGGGAAGGGTGCTGGCTGAGATAAGGACGTCATCGAAATATCGGATGATGCCCTTGAGTCCATGGAGAAGCCTCTCCATTAAACTTTGGAAGAGCCCCGGGGCGATGCTGACCCTGAACTGCAGCTGCCGGCACCTGAAAGCTCCTTGATGCGTGATTATCATCTGAGCTTCTGTGGCCTCATCGTCTACCAGCAACTGCTGGTAGGCTTGGGCTAAGTCTAATTTAGCAAAAATGGAGCCTTCCCCCAGTGTGTTGTGTAACAGGTGATGGACTACTGGCACTGGGTATGCATTGGAGGGCAATGCGCAGTTCAAAGAGCATTTGTAATCGGCGCAGATTCTCATACTTCCATCCGGCTTCACATGCACCACAATTGGGGTTTCCCAACGTGCGTGGTCCACAAGTTCCAGAACCCCTTGGGTGATGAGACAATCTAGTTCAGCATCTACCTTGGGTTTGAGGGCGAGGGGAACTCTGTGAGGTTTCATGCAGACCGGTTGTACCAGGGGGTCGATGTTGAAAGACACCAGTGTGCCCTTGTAGGTTCCTAGCTTGCCATTGAACACAGCTGGAAATTCTTTGACTAAAACATTGACTTCCGACGATTGAAGGTAGTTTATGCCATGGACTTGGAAGCCAAGGGCATCAAACCAATCCAGCCCCAGGAGACTAGGCAAAACGCCTTCCACTACAATTAGCGGCAGTTGCCCTTTGAATTTTTAAAATTGGACAACAACCGTTCTCGAGCCAATTACGGGAATAACATTCCCTTGATAATCTCTCAGGGTCGTTTTGCACTGAGGCAAATGGCGCTTTGACAGCTGGGGCTGTAATCATTTGATGGTGCTCCATGACATGATAGAAGTGGCAAAGCCGGTGTCCACCTCCATCAAACAAGGCTCTCCTTCTATTAAAACAGTGACGTTTATCTTCTTATGGAGTGAGTGAAACGAACGTACAGTTTGCACCTCAGACAGGGCTTGGTCTTGGGAGCCTACAGAATCGTCATCGTCCATGTAGTTTTCTTTCCGAGCTGACGATCTACGGTTGTCCGGTTTGACAGGCGGAGCACTCATGGGTTGCGGAGCACGGCAAACTCTAGCGATGTGCCCACGCCGGCCGCAACGCTGGCAGATTGCCTGCCTAAATTTGCATTCAGCTCTAGAATGGCTGTTTCCGCAGCCCATGCATACGGACCTGCCAGCGCTGCGGCCCCTGGGCCAGCTCTTATTGTTCTTCGCCTCTTTAAGGCGGTTTACTTCATTCTCGCCCTCCGACTCGGACCCCATGGTTGCATCCCCTTGGTGAACAGTGAACCCGTCGGCTCCCCTGGACAAGGCTGGGATGGACAGATTTGCCAGCTCTGCAGCACGAGCCTCCGCCAAAACGGATTCAAACATGACATCTGCTTTTGCCAGTAACTGCCGCTGTAGCTTTAGGTCTCTTAACCCGCACACCAACCGATCAAGAAACACGTCTTCTAGATTTTTGAAATCGCAGTGTAGGGCCGCCTTTCGCAGCGCTGCCACGTATTGATTAACTGATTCACCCTCGGCCTGGCTCCTGGGATGAAAAGCATGCCTTTGGGCGATCTTGGGTGGCGATGGCGCGTTGTGATTCTTAAGCTTCGCCATTAACTGCTCCCATGGCATCGTTTTAATGGCTAATGGGTCTGCAAGAGCCTGAGTGGTCTCAAACACTTCTGACCCACACACTGAGAGGAATTGGGCGCATCTCCATTCGTCATTTACCTCAGCAAGGTTGTGTGCCACCAAGAAGCATTCAAATCTGGTGATGTAGGACTCCCATGCCTCCGAGCTAGGAGTAAATGGAGGGAACTGTATTGCTGCCATTCCTATCAGCCGAGTTCACGACGTCTCGTTGCGAAATGTGACTAGCTCTTTATAGTGACTTCAGCTGAGGTGATCATCAACCTGGCATCAGAACGGCAATCCCATCCTCGTTGCCAGTGTTCTATTCTCAGAACTGGGTGTGGGTGCCGAAATAATGAGGCACAGGCAGGAATAAAGGCTAACAAGTTTATTCTGAAACAGAACGATCAACCTGAACTTGCGGCTCTTCAGGCAAGCAACAGCTGTGGTTTCTGTCTGACAGCTCGCTTTTATAGCCCGCCAATGGGCTGTCGGGACCCGTCCCGCCAAAACTTGTATAAACTGCGCATGCTTAAAACACAACAGGGGGGGTAGGTCATTCCAGAGGTCAGGCCCCACCATAGAGAAGGCTCTCCCCCTGGGGGCCACTTGTCGGCATTGTCTGGCGGATGGCACCCTGAGGAGGCCCATCCTGTGGGAGCGGACAGGTCTCAGGGAGGTATGTGGTAGGAGGCGGTCCCGCAAGTAGCCAGGTCCCGTGCCATGGAGCGCTTTGAAGATGGTTACTAGCACCTTGAAACGCACCCAGAAGGCCACAGGCATCCAGTGCGGCTCACGCAGGAGAGGTGTTACATGGAAGTATTGGGACACTCCCAGGATCCCCAACGCAGCCCCATTCTGGACTAGCTGGAGCCTCCGGGTGCACCTCAAGAGGAGCCCCATGTAGAGAGCGTTGCAATAGTCCAGGCGGGAGGTGACGAGTGCTTGAGTGACCATGCGTAAGGCGTCACGATCTAAATAGGGTTGCAACTGGCGTATCAGGTACACCTGATAAAAGCTCCCCCTGGTCATGGCTGCCACATGGTCATCGAATGACAGCCGGGTATCAAGGAGGACACCCAGATTGCGAGCCCTATCCGCGGGGGCCAATGACTCGCCCCCGATAGTCAGAGATGGAACTAGTTGACTATGTCGTGACACCGGGAACCACAGCCATTCAGTCTTGGACAGGTTGAGTCGGAGTTTGTTCCTCCCCATCCAGACTCACAGGGCCTCCAGACACTGGGACATCACTTCGACGGCATCGTTGGGATGGTTAGGGGTAGAGACGTACAGCTGAGTATCATCAGCATACTTATGGAACTCTACCCCAAATCCACAGATGATCTCACCCAGCGGCTTCATGTAGATGTTAAACAGTGGGGGCGAGAGGACCGACCCCTGAGGGACCCCACATGTGAGGGGTCTCGATGTCGACCTCTGCCCTCCTACCAACACAAATTGCTACCAGTCAGAGAGGAAGGAGGAGAACCACTGAAAAACGGTGCCTCTCAACCCCAACCCTTCCAGCCAGTACAATAGGATACCATGGTCGATGGTATCGAAAGCCACCGAGAGAGCTAATAGGACCAGGATAGAGGAATGATGTCTATCCCGAGCCCTCCAGAGATCATCCACCAATGCAACCAATGCTGTCTCTGTGCAGTAGACGGTCTCGTAGATAACTAGGCCCCGTGCCATGGAGCACCTTGAAGATGGTTGTCAGCATCTTGAAACGCACCCGAAAGGTCACAGGTAGCCAGTGCAGCTCGCGCAGGAGAGGTGTTATATGGGACTGCCTGGAGGCTCCCATGATCACCCGCGCAGTCGCATTCGGAACTAACTGTAACCCTCGAGTGCATCTCAAGGGGAGCCCCATGTAGAGAGCGTTGCAGTAGTCTAGATGGGATGTCACAAGTGCTTGAGTGACTGTGCGAAGGGCGTCCTGGTCAAGTAAGGGGAGCAATTGGCGGACCAGGAGCACCTGGTAAAATGCCCCCCTGGCCATGGCTGTCACATGGTCCTCCAAGGACAGCCAGGAATCCAGGAGGACTCCTAAATTGCGCGCCCTCTCCACGGGGGCCAATAATTCTCTCCCCCATGGCCAGCGATGGAGTTACCTGGCTGAACCACGATGCCGGAAACCACAGCCTCTCGGTCTTGGATGGGTTTGAGTTTATTACTGCCCATCCAGATCCGTACAGCCTCCAAACACCAGGACATCACCTCGATGGCATCGTTGGGGTGGTTTGGGGTAGATACGTATAACTGAGTGTCATCAGCATATAGGTGGTACTCTACCCCAAAACTACAGATGATCTCACCCAGCGGCTTCATATAGTTGTTGAACAGGAGTCGCGAGAGGACCGACCCCTGTGGCACCCCACATTTGAGGGGCCTCGAAGTCGACCTCTGCTCTCCTGTCAACATGAATTGCGACTGACTGGAGAGGTAGGAGCAGAACCACCATAAAATGGTGCCTCCCACCCCCAACCCCCCAATGTCGGTGCAATAGGATACCATGGTAGATGGTATCAAAAGCCGCTGAGAGATCTAAAAGGACCAGGATAGAGGAACAATCTCTATCCCGCGCCCTCCAGATTTTCTTTTGAAATCCTTAGAATTAACTTTTCTAGATATTGATTTTTCAATTTTATGATGCAATTTTATATATCCATAATAGTAATGAAGGCATGTGGCAGTTAAGATTCTATATATTTGCTAAAATAAAGACATGAAGAGGAAATCTAATCCAAACTGGAATTCTGTTCCAGAGCTCTAGAAATAGTCCAGCCTAGTCTGATATCTGGATCCAGAGTAACATTCACAAAAACAAAGCTGCAATGAGAAAAACTAGATACAGCCTCTTGTGCCTTAAAATGGCTTCTATTGTACAGCACAGTGGAGTTGCCATAGTAACGGCTTCACAGTACTGGTAGGGGGGAAAATCCAACATTAGAAATTATGTTTGGTCCGGGATTATTTTTGAGGACAAATGTATGCATTAGGATAAATAAATATCCAGGCAATGCCAGGTTATCATCAGCTAGTAATATAAATAGGCTTATTCCTAAGGTTTGGGATTGACAGAAAATAGAAAATATTCAATGTAACTCATATATAACTGTTATCTAAATAAACTTGAAGGAAATTCTACAACTCAGAACTTTTTGTTGCTCAACAACCCTTTGTTTCAAAAACGACATGCTTTTTAAACACAGGAAAAAGTAAGTTGCTTTGAAAACACAATTGGAATCATTCATTCAGTCTTTATTATTATAATTCATAATATTGTCATTTACAATTCTTTCTTCAAAATTGCATGAATCCTTGTGATTTTTTTTGTAGGTAAAATCATGGAATCACAGAATTTAGTGCAGGGATCAGTAGAAAATCACAGACAGACAGCTGTTCGATTTCACACCTCCATTGAAGGAGACGTGAATGGATTTGAATGCAAAATACAGCTGTTCTATTTTTTCCCATGATTCTCCCTCGTTCCTGGATGAATGAAACAAGAACAAAAATGAAGTAAGAACACACTCAAATAGATTACCTCAGAAATGGAACGAAATGGGAGTGAAGGTGTTACAAAAATTGGCTTCCTCCAACACAAGGACATTCTCAATAAATCCTCATTAGACTGATATTACCCCAGTCAGGTCACCCTCTTGCTGACAGCCATCTAAGTTTCAACTGTATGACTGCGGCAACATCAGAATCCTATAGCAGCCAGGGCACAATTTTTTACATAATTTTTTCCCCTTTACTTTCACAGTCAAGCAGTTGTAGGATTGCAGCATTTCATCCCTTCTCCTTCTACCACTGATATATCGTGAGTACAAGATGCACTTTTTCCCCTCAAAAAAGAGCTGAAAATCTGGGTGCATCTTATACACTGAATGCAGCATTTTTTGCCTCCTGAAACCCTGCCCCCTTTGCAAAAATGGCTGTGCAGAGCCTTATGGAAGCTTTCAGAGAGCTCCTGGGGGCTGGGGGAAGGCAGAAATGAGTGAAAAACATGCTGGTTTTTGTTCAATTTTAACTCCCCCGCCATCCCCCAGGAGTATTCTATAAGCCTCCTAAAGGCTAGGCTAAGGTGACCAAACGTCCCGCTTGTGGCGGGACAATCACGCTTTCAAATAATTAGTCCCGCCTCCCACGGCCTCTTCAAAATGTCCCGCTTTTTGCCTGGGGTGGCAGCAGTCAGAGGGTAGGTGACGGGCGCTCTGCACATGCTCAGAGGCACGGGGCACGAGCATGAAGCAGCGGGCTGGCGGGCTGGGAGGGCCGGCGAGGGAGGAGCCAGATAGGCAGCAGGTGGTGGAGAAGAGGAGAACCAGCCGGAGCCCACGCAGCCCTGAAGTTTGCGCTGCACCGCCATGCAGTGAGAGCGGCCAGCCGGAAGCCCCACTGCCGCCTCCTCCTCGCCCAGCTCGTCCTGGGTGCCCATGGCAGGACAGGTGGGTGGCGGTGGGGCTTCCGGCTCCTCCCTCGCTGGCCCTCCCCTTCCACCTGCCCGCCGCTTTCTGCCTGCGCCCGTGCCTGTCTGAGTGAGTGCAGAGCGCCTGCCTGCCCGGCCCCGCCACCCCACCAGACGCCTACCTGCAGGTGCCCTGCTTGGAGGGGGGGAGGAAGGGGGTCGGCCTGCGCACACCTCGGCCAGCGAGGGAAGTTGGCGGCGAGGAGCCCCCCCCCAATCGATGTGTCCCACTTTAGGAAAGTAGAAATCTGGTCACCTTATTATAAACCCATCTCTAAAACTATTAAACAGCAGAAGTCCAGTAAAGGTGCACACACAACACAAATGCACAAAGGCCCATCCTAGCAAAAGCCATCATTTGCGTTTTGAGCAGGAACTGTGCATCCTGAAAAAAAACCAGATTTTACTTTTTTTTAGTGAAAATTTGACAATAGAATAATACTCCAAGAAAGTAAAATAAAGGAATAAGGAGAATGGTGGTATCTGTTTCTATGAGGGAGGGAGTGGTCCCCTCAGCCTTGAAGGAGATGTAGGTCACTCTCCCTTTAAGAATCCATCGCTGGGCCCAATGATCCTGTACAACCTGTCCAATCACCAACCTTCTTTTTCTGTGGAGAGTGGCTGGGTTTCAATTCCCGACGACTTTAGATGAAATGGATTAAATGGACCTCATTACAGTCTGGGTTCAGAATGGAAACAGATTAATATAACTTTCACTTTAATGGCATTCAGAAAACCAATCAAAATGAGGTTGTCCTAGGCCTTGGGTTGGGTGGTTACAGAGTCCCATGGTTCAAGGGTTTACTGGTTATGTGTAGACTTCTGGTCAGCTGTGAGGTTTTTCTATATATATTATTTTTCTCTTTTAGTCACAAGCCACTCAGTTATTAAGGAGTCAAGCAGCCTTGAAATTGAAGAAAAATAATCTCATTTCACTGTTTTGTACATTTTCCAACAGTTTTGTCTTGTTCTGCTATTTTTTAGGTGATGCCAACTAGGTTTCCTCCAGTTTTATTCCAAGCATATAAACGGCTGTGTCGTTTCAAAGGAAAATACCATTTCTGGGCTCAAGATTTGGCTCTGATATCTTCAATGACATGAAGAGCAGCTTCTTTCCTACAAGCCGTCTGGCAAGTGGGAGTGGGAAGGAGACAGGCTTTTTGCATTTTAAATCTTCATTAATTTCAACACTGATTACAAGTCTCCACAAACAGGAAGCAAATGATCCAGCCTCAATTATTTGCCAACATGCTAGTTTCACATAACAGCGCAACACATACTTGTAACTTCTAGTTAGTAAAAAAAAAGAATTGCAGGTGTTCCCATTAGAAACACTTAAAAAAATTATAGGAAATAGCATAAAAGGATAAATCTAATTTTTGCAGAAGCATTTTATCTCCACCTGGCCCCTCAGAAATTGAATCACAAATGGCTTTTAAAACTCTCTCAAATTTAGGAAATAGTTACCGTATTTTTCGGAGTATAAGACACACCAAGGTTTTGAAGGAGCATTTTTTTTTAAAAGTAGGTAGGTAGATAGAGGGAGAGAGAAATACAGTAGGTAGGTAAGGAGAGAGAGTAGGTAAGTAGGTAGATAGAGGGATAGAGAGGGAGAAATACAGTAGGTAGGTAGGTAGAGATAGAAATACAGTAGGTAGGTAGGTAGAGAGAATAGGTAGGTAGAGGGACAGAGAGAGAAATACAGTAGATAGGTAGGGAGAGAGAAAGAGTAGGTAGGTAGGTAGGTAGAGAGGGGGGGAGAAATATAGTAGGTAGGTCGGTAGAGGAGAGAGAGAGAGAGAAATACAGTAGATAGGTAGGGAGAGAGTAGGTAAGTAGGTAGGCAGATGTTTCCAGGTTTATTTATCCATTTACTGGACAAGGAAATCGCTGACAATCTGCAGCACCTAATTTTGTTCCGGTTGGCACAGCATTTGATCCATGTAATTCTCATCAATCAGTGAAAGAGCTTTTCAAAAGGAAAAAAAAACAAAACCTTTTTGCACTCTGCAAGCCTCCCCAAAACAGCCCGTTTTTTACGAAATGGGCTTGGTTTTTTTTCCCAAATAAAAGGCATGAATAGCCTTGCAGAGTGAAGGGGGGGACGGACCATTTTTTGCTTATGTCTGTCCTCCCCAGCCCCCAGGAGGTCTCTGAAAGCCTCCATAAGGCTAGACACAGCAATTTTGGTGAAGGGGGTGGGGTTTCAGGAGGCCAAAAATGCTCTATTCGATGTATAAGACACACCCAGATTTTCAGCCTCTTTTTAGAGAAAATAAGGTGTGCCTTATACCCCCCAAAATACAATACTTACTCTTGAGGACCTTGAGAGGTGGAAATACAGCCTATGTTTTTATTTCTTTTTCCCACTTTTTTTTCTGCAAAGCATCTGCTGCTACTGCAGGCTTTGAAAAATGGTGGTGGTGGAAGTAGGTATCTTTGCTATTCTTTTTGCAACATCATTTTGATAGTAAAAATTAGTGATTCCCCTTTAGTTTTCTACATGCTGAAGTAATAATTGGTGAATATTATAAATTTTTTGCATGTTCTTTAAGCAGTGAAATAAATATGAATTATTTCCACATCAGAATAAATAACTCATTGTAACCTATGTACCATATTGCTCCGGACTATAAGACGTACCTAGCTTTTGGAGAGGAAAACAAGAAAAAAAATCTGCTGCTGCCTCCCAGAAATTTGTCTTCTTGCAGCAAACAGCAAACAGCTTGGTCAGCTTCAGCTGATTGGAGGTTGGATCTGCCTCCTGGAATACTGCCAATCAGCTGTTCCAGGCTGCAGGGATTGCTGCTGCCCATCACTGCCGTCGTCCATCGCCACCTCCATGCACCCCATTTTCAGCCTCCAGACGTCCTGGTTTCAGCCTCCACACATCTCATTTTCAGCCTCCATATATCCTGTTTTCAGCCCTTTTCGGCTGAAACCACTGCCTGGAAGGGGCACAAAAAGGGGATTCATGGAGGCTAAAAATGGGGCACATGGAGGCCATAAACAGGACACGCGGAGGCAGCGATATGCGGCGTTGATGGGCAGCATGATCCCTGCAGCCTCGAACACCTGATCAGTGGTATTCTAGGAGGTGGATTCAATCGCCAATCACCTGCTCATGCAAAATCAGGCTGTGCTGAAGCTGACTAGGCTGTTTGCTGTTTATTGCAAGGAGGCTAATTGCTGGGAGGCAGAGGCCGAAGGGTGGCGGCCGGCGGGTGAGCGGGGCTTTGGCAACATTCACTCTATAAGTTGCACAGACATTTCCACCCACTTGGGGGGTGGGAGGGAGTGCATTTTATAGACCAAAAATACAGTATTTAAGCTGGATATGGGGTTTGCTTTTCTGTGTCACTCTTGGCAATGAACTTTCTGTTCCTCTTTCTTTCTGAAAAGGGCAACAGTTTACCAAATCTTAGGATGAAATTCGGATCACTCTATATTTTTAGTCAGAAAATAAAACTTCAGGAAGCAGTTTAGTGCTTCCCATGTCTATTGCACTTGGTCTCCTTGGAAAAAGGAAGAGTTAAACTATTTATGAAGAGAACTATTTTAAATTTCTTCTAAGTAATTTCTATCACTAGGGCCTTTGTCCTGAAACGTAGTGTTGCCAAGAATGAGAGCAATTTATGAAGGCCTACTATTAACTAAGTCATTAATATTATATCAGTGTGGAAATCTGGAGCATTTTAGGTATTTCTCTTTACCACTTAATCCTCACTCAAATGAAAGAAAGTTCTATGGAAGTGTTTGCTGAGTGCATTTAATATTTTCCAAGTAACTTGGAGAAAAGTACTTTCGGTGTCGTTAATGGGAGTTTATCTATAAACATTACCTATGATGTCTTACAGTTTCAACCACTATTAAAGATGCACTTATAGGCCTAGCTTCTAAGTCTTGCAAGTCAAATGTGTACCCCTTCTACCTAGAAGGAAGCAAAACATTGAGCAGATAGTCTTCTCACCTTAATGAAATAATGAAACAAGCAAGAGTGGGGCTGTCTATTATTTATAAATATGACGAGAAAAGCTGCATAACTGAATAATTTTGATTTGAGAGTTATCATATTCCACTAGAACTGCCCAGGCATTGGAAGAGATCCCAAACTGTGATAAAATAATTATGGACTACACATTCCCTTCAGTGTTAATACTCTATAAACTACTTCTTAAATAAAGTGATACATGCACACACACACAAAATGGACATTTGTATATATGAAAAGCAGGTTGACTAATAACAGAATATCATTATCACTATTTCCAGGCTGTAAACCTGATTAAATCTGAAAATAAATTGAGTGATAAAACAAATTGCTACTCCTGTGATCTTATCTGAATGATGGGATCAAAGGATTAATACATTAGCTATCTCATTCATATGTACAACTTTAATTTTTAAAAAATTCAGAAGATGTATAGAAGTAAAAAATGTTATACAGAAGTAAAAAAAAATTACTTATAAAATTTTACACATCATTTTACAGATCCTTAATCAACATTTGGTAACAAATAATACCAACAACAGAAATGGAATATCTGCAAAGTAATATCTACTTTCTCTATTCTAATTAAATCCTCCAATATTTACACTCTGAATTAATTATCCATTAATGCTTCCCAGAAGGATTGATAAAATATTGCTAAGAGTTGCGTTCTCACCATATAGAAGTCTTATATATGAAACCTTTGAAAGTCTGCTTTGAATGAGGAAGCTTTTCCCATTTTCCACTAATGATTTAATAGCAATGGATTGAAGGATAATAATTGATATTACTATTTATAAAATAAAACAAGGAACTGAAACTCATTTCCCTTGTTAGTAAGCTTAATAAAGGAGCTGAGTAAAATACTACAGAAATAGTATCAGAGATAGTTGCAAATATTTTGGACCAGAAGTCTGAGATAATTGGGAGGCTCCACCAAATAATGAATCATTAAGCTGGTAAAGTAGAATTTATGCTTTTAGTCTCACTGGAATAAAATGGTACATATAAACAATTTTTACTGCTGCCTCTTTTAATTTTGCAGATGTCTTTAAAAGTTCGGCAGCCCATATTTCATCCCAACTTGTATATTGAGTAATTAAATTGAAGTGACATTCCCAGAGTGCTTTTAGTGTTTTAGTCTTCTTCATGTGCAAAATATCTAGAGTTTTTATGACAGTTGAGTTGACTGATGAGCTAATGTTTAGCCTTTCAAAACAGTGAGTCATCTCTTTTACAGAAAGATCTTTATGACCTATAGCTAGAACATCCAAGTATCTTCCAATCTGTTTGCTCTTTCTTCAGAACTTGCAGGTTTCCCTCCTACAAATACATTTCTGAATTAATTTCTGAATCTATGAATTCCCTTAGACTCATAAGAAATACTTGAAGCATGGTTGCTCAAAGATTGGAGAGGATATGGATAGATCTGTTTCAAAGGCTTCCAAATTTCAATCTTCAAGAAAAATACTGTCGAATTGGAAGACTATAAGTACAGTGGAACCTCGGGTCACGAATGCTTCCAACCACGACCAAATCAGGTGCCGACCCCAAAAATCTGCTAAATGTTTTACTGTGGTCGCGAACACATCCTTGGGTGGCAAACACAGCTGTGATGATTTTCCCTGCCGCCCCTTTTTGGGGGTCACGCATATGCAGTCAGTCTCATTTCCAGTCACGACCAAATCGGATTGCAATTGAAATCCTAAAAAGGATTACTGTCGTGACCAGAGGTTCCACTGTGTGTAAGAAAGAATGACTATAATGGTAGGTTTATGTCCTTTATGTTAATATGTTAATATATTATTGGAAAAAACTGTGGTTTTTTTCAATAATTATCTAAGGTGAGCTGTCTGCTGATTACTAATTGAGATGGCTGGAGGAACATTCTACACATGCGCAGTATGAATAGTACTATACAACAATAATTGATGCATTTTCCCCCAGTTAATCTAGAACTATAGAATTAAAAGGTGATGTTCAGGAAGCCATTAAAGTTCTGGCTATTCTCCCAGGCTCTGGGGCAAAGCAAAAGTTGACTCACTGGTAGATTGGGATATGGTGGGATGTTGATTATGTGATGTTTTAGGAGTATTCATTTTCTTGTTTCTTCTCTTTTTTACTTTTAATTGTAAGCTGCCCAGAGTCATTGGGAGACAGGTGGCATATAAGTTGTAGGTATATACACACTATCTATGTGTAAATAAATAAATTGTGGAGGTAGAAGAAACTACCAGGATCATCTAGTCTAACCGTCTGCAATATGCAGGAAAGCCAATTAAGGTAATAGCCTGGAATATGATGGATTCTCTTACATGCTGGCCTCACCTTGAAATTCAATATTCACGTTTATCTTTGACATACAGAAACCCTATGTTTTTCTAGTCTCCGGTCATTTTAACAGTGAACCTTAAGAAAAAGTCTTAACGACTGCAATTAATTGCCAAATGAAATCAGCATCCTATATTAATTCTATGCTTCTGCACATGGCACAGATACACACTAGATACACTGCTACTAAACACTATTTTTTTAAACTAAGAATAAAACAAAATATACTGTTTATTTAGAATTAAATTTGTACCACATGCTGCCCTCTTGTGGAAAACAAGGATAGAAATTATATAGATTATTACATAGCATGTCAAGAAATCAGTCACTAATTTATGAACAGGAGTGTGTGTGGGGGAAAAAAGAACAAAGTTACATACAGCATTGTTAAATTAATTAAAGAAGTTATGGAATAATGTGATTTGTTTTACAGAAGACTTTCCTGCATATCATAACATAATCCTATTCGAGCCACACAAATTTACTGCATTTTCTTTATTTAAATTATCTTTTTAAAGGTAAGTTTTAAATATAAGCTTAACATATTTATACAGTGAAATGTCATATAAAAATACTTATCATTGCCAACATACATGAATAAGAGAATTATAATTGTCCTTATCCCTGACACACAGTTTTTATTCATTTTGCATTGGAATGTCTGAGAACATAAATATTCACTTTTCCTCCAGGGTAAATGATAAATATTGAATTGGCTACCAGAATCTTGAGAAATAAAGGATTCTGTACAAAAAAAATTACTAATCATTTTCACTTTTAAATCCACTTGAAAGTCTACTGTACTATTTCTTTTAAATGAAAAAGCACAAGACTCACATCATTCTTTGGTTTGGTTTGAAATCACAATTTGAAAACCTTTCCTTTCTCATATCACAGCAACATTTAAGCTTCTACTGCCTTCTTCATCTCTAAAATTCCAAAATGAACCAATTGGATATTTCCAGAATGGTGAATGCACTTTTTTAAAGTGCTGCCATCATGAAATTTCAAAAATTGCTTTTCAAAAATATCCACTTAATCATGATTAGTCATTCTTGCATCACTTCCAAGACAATTGGGCAACTTTTCTAAAACAGTCACCAGTGGATAATGAGAAAAAAGAGGGGAAAAACCAATGAAATGAAATAATTATATTTTTAATTTAAAATATACATGTTGTATATAATT